>PVJA010049873.1:0-13527 GCA_004027025.1 Myocastor coypus
CCTGCCTCAGTCTCCCAAGTGCTGGGGTTACAGGCGTGAGCCACCACACACGGCAGTAAATTTTTATTTATTTATTTATTTATTGGTCTTTTTGAGACAGGGTCTCACTATGCAGTTGAGGCTGGTCCTGCGCTCACTTTTGTAGCCCAGGCTGGTCTCGAACTCACACCAATCCTCCTGCCTCAGCCTCCCCAAGTGCTGGGATTACAGCCCGGCTCCGGCAGTAAATTTTTAAATGAGAAACGAAAGCACTGAAAATTTTACCAGCTAAAGATACAGTTCTCTTATTTTAATGTGTACCTGAGAAGTCACATGACAATCACCAAAGTAAGGTTAAATATGCGTATAATAAAATAATCTGTGCAGTTTTCCTTTCTTGGGAATGGCAGTGAGGACTGAGGCCTGGCACTCACACTTGCTAGGCAAGCACTCTACTCTAGACCACCTCTCTGGCCCTTGTATTTTACTTTGAGACATGATGTCACCAAGTTGCCTGCACTAACCCAGAACTAGTAATCCTTGCCTCACGTTTCCAAGTGGCAGGATTAGAGGCCTGCTCCAGCACATCTAGCTTTAATAGTTTTAAAATTCAGCTGAACAAAGCTGGGTGTGGTGAGGCAGAAGTGCTGCTAGTTTGAGGCCAGCCTGAGTTACAAGTGAGCTCAAGGCCAGCCTGAACTACAGAGTGAGACCCTGTCTCAAAAAGAAGAAAAAAAAAGGGGATGGAGGTGGGGGCATGATTGGGAAGGATTAGAAATTTTTCTCTAAATAGAACAGAAGGGCTTGTACTACGGAGGGAACAGAGAGAAATTACGTAAAATGAAATTGCAAGTGCTTCTTTTTAATTTTTTTTAAAAAACAAAACCTACTTTAATAAGAGACTTTACATCCCTCCTGAAATTTATTGCAGACATTGGTAACAACCTTATATACTAAAGAATTATTTTTTCAATTTTTTTATTGTTTAAATTTAACAGTGGTTATACTAAAGAATTTTGTGTGGCACTTACATGTGTACTTGTCTTACCTTTTGTGGACTAAAACTTAAATGAACAGGTGCAAAAAATAAATTCTCTATTGCAACCCAGAACTCGTTGTTTGGTATGAGTTTTGATACATAGAAGAAGGAACATTACTTCTATATGCAGTGGTTATAGATCTGTGATCCTGAGGCAAGAGGAATTAAGTTTGGGCTGTATAGTGAAATTGCCTCAAAAAGTAAAAATAAAAAGTTAATGACTACCTAACTAAAAAAAAAAAATATTGTGTTGAGTGATCCATTGAAATGTGATCACTAAAGATTCTATAGTCATTAGGCCAGCAGTCTAAAGTGCCTACTTAGGCAAACACAAGAACTGCAGTTCAATCCCCACCACATGCCACACCAGCCGCACCCCCAGAGCAGGCTGAACCAGCCTCATTCACTCACTCATTCATTCATTCATTCATTCATTCTTCAGTTATCCTTACTGCTCTGTATCAGTAGTGGCAAACCTACAGCATGCATGTTACTGTGTTTTTAAACCCAAAGATGTAAATGTATGAGTTGTTTTTCTAAACCACAGCCTCAGTATTTAAGTTTAATTGTAGTGTTGGCACCTTGTGATACATAAATGGGTTTTGAGTTTCAGCTTGGACTTGCAGTCTCTAAAAGGTTTGACATATAGTTTGTATGCTTAGAATCACAGTATTCTTTCTGTCTGTAAGTTGGTTCCCTTTTTTTGAGACAGTCTTGCTATATAGCTCAGGCTGGCCTTGAGCTCATTTTGTATCTTCAGTTGGTCTCGCAATAATTCAACTTATAATAATCCTATCTCAGGATCCCCAGTGCTGGGATTACAAGCATTAACCACTATACCTGGTATTATAATATAAATTGGTTCTGAAGAATAGTTTATGTATTTGGTACAGGGTCTCACTACCATTGCAGCTCAGACTTGTAGTGATCATCCTGCTTCAACCTCCCCAGTGCTGGGATTACAGGTGTGTACAACCATGCCCATTTAATAGCTATCTTCTTGCTTTTCTACCCATTATGTAGTAAAGCAAGTGAAATGGAAGTACAGAGTAGAGGTCTTGCTGGAGTTTGTTCAGCTGGCAGGTGGCAGAGCAAGGGGCCAGCTCAGTGTGCCCTAGGACGGGGCCAGTGGGGCATGTGGTACTGTGGATTGAACCCTGGTCCCTGTGGTTGGCTATGCAGGTGCTTAGTCCACTAAGCCATCTCACTGGCCCAGAATAATGATTTAAAACATTATATATTATTACCTTGTTTACAATTATGGCTTCACTCAAATACTTCCATTTGCAGATGAAAGATCTTAGCAGCCTTCTGTCAGGCTATATTTCACTTCTTTTAGTTTATTTATTTATTTTTCTTGTTTCAGAACCTTTGTTTGTTTATTCACTCATTTTTATGGCCAGATCAGCCTGCCCTGAGGGCAGGGCTGGCACAGCATGTGGTGCCGGGGATCAAACTGCGGTCCCTGAAGCCGACCAAGCTTTCCCAAGCAGGCACTTTAGACCACTGAGCCATCCTGCTAGCCCCTGTATTTCACTTCTGACACTACGGGCTGTATATAAAGAAACAACCATAGGCTTTGGTGTAGGAGACACCTGTGTTCATAACTAAGCCCTGCCTTTATCTATACGGAGTCCTAAGGTATTTAAGAACTTCAGTTTCCTCATATGTAAGTTGGAAACCTTAACAACTGTCTCTGATGATGCCTGTGAGAAAAGAACAGCAGTCTCTTGAGTCAAACTGCTACAGGAAGCCTTGCTCTGCCACCTGCCAGCTGAACAAACTCCAGCAAGACCTCTACTCTCTTTATACTTCTACTTCACTTGCCTTACCGCACAATGGGGTAGAAAAGCAAGAGGGAAATTATTAAATGGGAAAATTTACAAGTAAAATACATGTAATACATATCACAAGCCTCAACAGCACTGAAGAATCAGGAGCAACAAAGCTGAGGAAGATGTAAGGTGATGCAGCGACATCTAGAGGACATAAAGCTACAAATAGAAATTCTAACTCAGAAAAACAAAACTGCATGACTCTGTGGTGGTACACTAAAAAGGACATGCATTACATTCCAAGACAGCAGAAGAAAAAGAATGTTACTGTGTCATTGGCAGGAAATATACAAAAGATTTATGTTCGTTCTTTTTCTTAAAATCTAGGACACTGCTCTTAGTAACTTTACACTTGGAACTTGGAAAACATCTGCTATTTTTCTCTTTGGCTATCCACCTTTAACTTCAGTTTCCTGTGAAAGTGTTGGCTCCTCATAAAGCCCTATGACAAGAAGAATTTCTGATGGATGACAAGCCTTGAATGTACACTTTAACAATGCTGCCACAGCTCTCAATAGTAATGACTATGGATTTCAGGGTGGGTTTTTTCTTTCTTTTTTTGTCTTTTTTGAGACAGGGTCTCACTATGCAATCCAGGCTGGCATTGAACTCTGGAGATTCTCCTGCCTCCACCTAAGTGCTGGTATTACGGACATGTGCCAAATCACATGGAAGATATCGGTTTTAAACTCTGATAAATTCCAATCATAATACTGTGAATAGGTAGTCTACTGGAACAAATTTAAAATTACAAATAAATTAATATTTTACCACTTTTAAACAAATTATTTTACCCAAGACAGAGAACACACCGCTACTTAGCAGACTCACCTTTCCCAAGACATCCCCACTGCCTTTGGTATAGTTTGGAAGAGCACAGGACCTTCTGGGTTTTTTCTTTAGTTCTTCCTGTTCTGTTATCTTTCTTTTCAAAAGTGCTTCAATGTGTTCCATCTGTAATTTATAAAGATAAATGATCTACAAAGCCAATCACTCTTCTAACAGGCAAGATTTAGTAAGAGTAGAGAAAACCCAGCCATCTGGAGTATGAGAACATCAACAGGCATTATTTAAAAATGACCAACCATCCCTGGGAGTAGCAGTACTAGAAAGCTCCCATATGTTACGCTGGGTATGGTAGCACACGGCTGACACTCAGCTTCTGGAGAGCTCGAGGCAAGATGATTGAAAGGGGAAGGCCAACTTGGGCAATTTAGCAAAACCTTGCATCAAAATAAACTTTTTCCCCCCACAATCATGCTGTTCTTTTTATTAGGTGTTACTATTAAACAATAGTAAAATAAGCATAATGTGCCTAGTCTGCCAAATAAAAACTTCTTATAAAAGGTCTCAGGATATAGAGCGCAGTGGTAGAATGTTTACCTAATAAACTTGGAGCTCTGTAATTGATCCCTAGCACTGCAAACAAATGCAAACACACACACCTACACACACCCCTGGGGGAATGAATCAAGGGTCTCACACAAGCTAAGCAAGTACTGTCACTGAGCATTCATTCTCCCCAGTATGAGGACACAGTGCTTCTGTTTTTCTTGGTTTAGTGATGCTTCAGATCAAACCCAAGGCCTTACACACTTTAAGCACGAGTTTTATTGTTCACTGAATTTTACTACTTCTCATTAGAAATGAAGTGCACATATAAAGAACTTAAGTTTTTGTTACTTTATTACCATGTATATTAATTACTGCTCATATAGCCTCTTAATGTAGTACTTAGTTTACTAGTAACTATTTATTGGTATCATAAACACAAACTCTAATTTCTTGGAAAAGAAAGTACTGCATCATTTTATTAACGCCTTTCAATGTCTAGTATGTGATCAGATGATAATGTACATATGCATGTTTTTGTACCCTAAAATAGCAATGACCTTAGCATTCCTAAACATAAATGGCTTAAGCTTAATACAAAGATCTTCAACATACACTTAGAAACTATACCTGCTGTGTTGTGGGAATATCAATATTATGTATTTTTAGTTCATTTCGCAACTGCGCCTCTTTTAACTTTGCTTCTTCAACTTGGCCTAAAAGTAAAAGCAAAATAACAACAACAACAAAAAAACTGCATCAGTTTCTGACAGTCCCAAAACTTTTTTTGGAAGTATATAATTTTTAATTCTTTTCACTCTTTAAATGCTTGATGAAAATTGAGCAGTGATTATTACAGAAGTTCAAAATTAAACTACAAATCTAAGGCTCAAGTCAAGAACATAAAAATGAAAACACTAATGTGGGTAAGGGACATATATGATACACCATCAATCTCCTACTGATTTCAGGTAAGTTTCTTAATTTTAACCACATAATTACATGAAATTTATACATAACCACACAAGATTTTTCTCAGTGCCAAGCAAGGCTTTATACAAACAGTTCTATAGAAATGACATGTTGTCACTTGATTTAGTTCAAAAGCATGTTCTTTTGGTAATAAATAGTAGTTGGTTAACTAATCAAAAATTAAACTCCCAGCCAGGTGTGGTGGTACATGCCTGAAACCCCGGCACGTGGGAGGCTGATGCAGCAGGACTGCTTCAAGTTCAGAGGCCAACCTACACTAGAAACTGAGACTCTCTCAAAATACCAAACCAACCTCCCCCCAAAATATAAAATACAACTTCAAAGGCATCTGACAATTCAGCAAATGCCATAATTACATACAAAAATCATAAGAAGCTGCAGCAAACATTCTCCAGGTAAAACTAGAATAAGCTACATATCTCGGTACTAATACATGACTGTGCGTACGATGTACATGCAGCTCATGACCGAAGCTGAGAACACTCAGCACTTCCTCAGTGACAGCCAGCGCCATCTGCCACCTTTTACCAGAACCTGGAGTTAGACTTGAACAGTACCTGTAAGCCAAACCTTCACATTTTCTTCAATTCCAAATTTCCAACAAAACTATAAACTTTTTGAGAATTACAAATAGGATGCAAATTTATTTAAAATAAGGCATACATCATTTCCAAAAACTGCTAAATGATGAATAACATAAACCATCACTTCCATAGGATTCTAGATTCACTTACCAGGCTTTAAAAGCAGCCTGGTGGTATCTTACGGTTTCTACCATTCTCTAAAGTACAATTTTATTACGTTTGAATACAAGATGACTTACATTTCATTTCATCAAGAAGCTGCTTGCTGGCTTCAAATAAACTTCTGTACATAATAATAGACTTAGACAACTCATCCTTTTCTTTTGTAAGTGCTGCCATTTGTTGCTGCTTCTTAACATCTATGATAAAAAAATTCAGACAATTCAATAAATTCACTAATCAAGGCTTTTCTAAAATTCACTACAAAATGATGTTAATGGGAACAGGCTAAATTCATCTGAAGTACCACTGACAGCAGGGTTGAAGAATTCTCTCTAGAGACTCACCATTGTAAAACATGAATGGCAGGATATAGGGTTCTAATGCTGCTGACAAAGGTGCGAGCCGGGGCTCAAAAATAATAAGATATTCAGTACTATCCTTCCCAGGACTGTTTTCTGCCAGCACAAGACTCTGTACAAATACAAAAGAAAGAGGGAAAGAAAATAAATAACAGAAAATCATATAATCCTTGATACCAGATGTATCAATGGCCACTTAGATCTTACATTGCAAAATCCTGATTTTT
Source organism: Myocastor coypus (assembly GCA_004027025.1). NCBI lineage: Eukaryota > Metazoa > Chordata > Mammalia > Rodentia > Myocastoridae > Myocastor > Myocastor coypus. The sequence goes on from PVJA010049873.1 coordinate 6,511, forward strand.
AATTGTGAAGTTGAAGCAGTGTCAGATAGCTAATGTTGTGAAAGTTATAAAAACAATCACACAGAAATAGCCAAAGCCCAAGGCTGAGTTTAAGTTACAGTGGTTACCATGGAAGCAGACCCACTAGTCTCAGGTGAAAGAACAAGGGGTTTTGAAAACCTCTGAGTATGTATCCTTTAAAACTTGTACTAATGCACAAAATCCTTTAATATACTGTAGCTTAACACCATAGTATCCAACTAATAAATGCTGAAATATAAAATATCCCAAATGTTTTTCACTGTTCTACAGAAAATAAGAACTATTACTATGCGTTACCTTGGTATGTAGGTAACAATATACACACAGAAAAAAAAAAAATTAAAAATGTATCTTGAAGAATTAGTACAGATCTATCTATGACAGAATTTATTTGTTTATTTATTTATTTATTTTTTGTCTTTTTGAGACAGGGTCTCGCTGTACAGTTCAGGCTGGCCTTGAACTCTCACCGATCCTCCTGCCTCAGCCTCCCTAGTGCTGGGATTACAGGCGTGCGCCACCACGCCCGGCTTATGACAGAATTTATAAGCCCACTACTAAAGCAATTCTTATTCAGCTTCTGAAATTTGTTTTTTTGAAATTTGTTTTTAAAAGGTATTAAACACAAGCTGGGCACGGTGGTGCTCGCCTGTAACCCTAGTGTGGGAGGCTAGGGCAGGAGGACCGGTGTGCATTCAAGACTAGTCTGGGCTACAAAAGTGAGCTCAAGGCTAGCCTGAACTGCAAAGCGAGATCCTGACTCAAAAAATAAAGATAGACTAAATAATAAAAGGTATTAAACACAAATGTAAGCATATTTTCCAGTAAACCCACCACAATACACATGTAACAACTTCCTTTCAGCACTAAGTGTGCTTTGCTGTTAATTCATAAAATGTACTGTTACCAACTTAATTTGTAATACAGCAAACAACAGATTACTTAGTGATTCTTTGTGTATGTGTTTTCCAGGATGACAATGAGAAATGTAATGACTAGTTATAATAGTATATAAAGTATCAAATGTCCCTTTAGCAGAGACTTAGGTAATCTCTAGTTACTCATCAACCAATGTCAAAAGTTATCAACACTTAATTCTGCTTTAGGCATGTTTATGATGTATAATTTAACTTTAAATGTAAACACAATCTTTTTCTTTTTATCTTATTTATTATAGCTCTCAGATTTCACATTTTTGTAATTTATAATCCTTGACACACAACTATTTTAAAAAGGGATATAGAGGGGCTGGGGAGATAGCTCCATAGCACAAGTGCCTGCCTGGCAAGTGCAGGGTTGTGAGCTTGAAACCTTATCCTGCAAAACAAAACAAAAAAAAACAAAAAAACAAACAAAAAGCTGGGTGTGGTGGCGCACGCCTGTAATCCCAGCACTTGGGAGGCTGAGGCAGGAGGATCGGTGAGAGTTCGAGACCAGCGTGGGGTACAAAACTGAGCTCAAGGCCAGCCTGAACTGCACAGCGAGACCCTGTCTCAAAAGACCAAAAAAAAAAAAAAAAAAAGACTCCAAAATTAGACCCAATTATAAGAGGATTTTATTTATTTATTTATTTATTTATTTATTTATTTGACACAGGGTCTTGCTACACAGTTCAAAAACTTATAGTGATCCTCCTGTCTCAGCCTCCCCAGTGCTGAGATTATAGGTATGTACCACCACACCTAGGTCTAGGGCTGGCATGGCATGCAATGCCAGGATCCAACCCAGGTCCCTGAGCTTTCCAGGCAGACATTTGTGCCGCCAAGCTATCTCTCCAGCCCTATAAGAAGAATGGACAAATGTCTATCTGGATGAAGCTGAGACCCTTGTCAGAAATTTCCAGATCACAAGTAATATAATTAATAAATGAGCAACATTAAAGTTAGATATAATATGAAACAAACAATAATATTCTTTTAACCCAAATGTTTAAATACTAATTGTATTCTAAGTGTTTTCTAACCTTCCCTAAAGTGACCGTTCACCTTCTGGGCTGGGTTCATAGGTAGTGGAGGCCCTAGGTTCAATCTCCAGCACAAAACAAAAATGATTTGTTAAAAGCCAGATTCAAGAATCTGGCTCTGCATATACTAAATCAATGTATGATCATGACACCAAAGTAAAATAAAAATCCATACCACATCCCCTAACTCCACCCACTACAGGGAGCCAAGCAGGACTTGAGAATTTTGTCTACTCAGAGAACTACACAGACCTCTAGAGGTATGAGGAAATCCATGCACCTGGCATGAAGCATAATTTTTTTTTAATGCTGGTACTGAGAAAAAGCTATGCCACTAGTGAATCAAATTGAGAAGTATATACAGCAGGTGAACACTAAAGCATAAGAATATGACCAACACTAAGCCGGGCGTGGTGGCTCACGCCTGTAATCCCAGCACTCGGGAGGCTGAGGCAGGAGGATTGGTGCAAGTTCGAGACCAGCCTGGGCTACAAAAGTGAGCTCAGGACCAGCCTGAACTGCATAGCGAGACCCTGTCTCAAAAAGACAAAAAAAAAAAAAAAAAAAAAAAAAAAAAAAAAAAAAAAAAAAAAAAAAAAAAAAAAAAAATATGACCAGCACTGTGAATATAATTTACCTCCCTATCAACATAAGCAAAGGTAAAAACCTGAACATCAAATTCAAGCAAAAGTACTTGTACACAAAAAAGATTCTGCTTCAACCAACTCTGTTTTCAGCAAATTGTTAAGTAAATAATCCACATGTAAAAGAGAAAGAAAACAAAAATATAAAAAGGTTTATGGAAACATTCTTAGTTAAAAACAAACTATAGAAAGACCTGTAGTCATTACATTAGTGATGTAGGCTATAGGCATATATTCACTGATGAAGAAATACATTGGCAACAGATTAAACAGGATAAAAAGTTTTTTTACAAAAGCATAACCTTATTATTATCATGAAATTTAATTTTTTTTTAAAAATCTTTATTATTTTTTTTCTTGTTTCAGAACTTTTATTTGTTTATTTATTTTTATGGCTGGCTCAGCCTGCCCTGGCACAGTGCAGGGCTGGCACAGCATGTGGTGCCGGGGATCGAACCGCGGTCCCTGCAGCCGCCTGCAGGTGCTTTAGACCACTGAGCCATCCTGCCAGGCCCCCATGAAATTTAATTTTTATCTTCCCCTATATATGCTGCTTATCCCTGAAGAATTAAAATATCATGACTAAGGAGGTTCTTATATTTGCATATTTTTTTGATATAAGTATACTCTTCAATTCAGAATAAAATAAGAAAGACTGTTTAAGTTTTATTTGGCCTATGCGTCATTCTGTCTGTCTATACAATGGCAACTATGCAACAGGACAGGAAGGGCTGAGGACGTTGCTCTGAGGTAGGGTGTACCCTGCCTAGCATGTGCAAGGCCCTGGGTTCAACCTCAGCACTGCACCACAAAAACCTAAGCCAAAACAAAATAAAATAAGACACTCATAATAAGCAATGAAGTATGATCACTACACTGTCATTAAAATTTAAATAGAAGGCCACTTGTTATCAGTAATAATGATTTGGCACAATTTTTTTTTTCTTGTTTCAGAACTTTTGTTTATTTATTTATTTTTACGGCCAGTTCAGCCTGCCCTGAGGGCAGGGCTGGCACAGCATGTGGTGCCAGGGATTGAACCATGGTCCCTGCAGCCGCCGGCAGGTGCTTTAGACCACTGAGCCATCCTGCTGGGCCCCTGGCACAATTTGTAATAACAGTAAAATCAGAACAGGAACCTTAATATGTTGGTTTATAGTATTAAATAATTTTAACAAAATATTTTTTAAAATTACCGTGATTTCAGCCGAACCATTCACAAAAGGAAATTCAAGTGTTCTGACTTTCCCAATGAAGAGCGGAGTGTCAGTATCTTCCATCTTAAAATCTTTAATGGTAGCTACCACAGTGCCAGTCAAGTCTACTCCTGTGTGATTGCCATACGCATCCTTAAAATGAATAAAAAAGAGCTAAGTATAAGAGCTAGTAGAAGGCTAAACACAGAGAAGTACATGTAGAAATTAGAAATAAAATACACATGATGGAAGTCCAGAATTAAATTATCTTGATCCTGCTTAATCTAAGCAAAGAATTTAGCTCTAAGTTAGTATTTCAGGCAGAAAACAATTCCAGAAATCTCCATATAAAATAATGGTTCCTAATTTTGTAAATTACAATAACTAATTTTTTGGGGGGTGGGTATAGAGAATCAAACTCAGGACCTTATGTTTGCTAGGCAGGCGCTGCGCTGCTAAGGTTATTTTCCTGATCCAATGATTCTTTTAAAATTTCATGTTTTGTACTTTTATTATCTATTGCTGTAAAAAAAATAAGTGCTAAATAATAAACAGGTCTTGGGAACTTCAAGTGCTTGTTTGACATATATCATACTCTTCTGACAGTGTTTGAGGTGTATATAGATTTGAAGACCCTTACTGTACTTTTATGGCATTGTTTACCCCTAAATATTTGGAAGAAGAACCACTCATTTGTTGAAAACTGGAAATGCCATCAGCTCACTTTCCTCTAGTCTCTCTCAGTACTGGGGACACACCCAGGTGTTCAGGATCAACAGCAGGACCTCACACATGCCAGGCAAGCACTCCATTCTGAGTTCTCTCCCCTGCCCCTCAGACCGTGCTCTGCATGCTTCTGTTAATACTCTTGGCAGCTCTTTTGCTGCTTACCCTCTAGACAATCAGCTTTGAGGAGCTCTGGTTGATCGACCTCTAATATCTAACTATCAGCTTATCTCTTCTGGGAACTCAACACTGGGAAGTTCATATAGCTCACAGAGAGTGATAACACATACATGAAAAGGACAGTAAAGATCTGTTAGGAAAGGTAGGCAGATTTCTTTACCTGGAATCAGTTTTGTCTATCTGGATTCAATATATAATTTTATGCATTATCTATATCCAAACACGAAAGTTTTTTGTAAAGATTTAATTCAGCTGCAGGTTTTTCTTACACGCTCAAACTGAATAATCATTCTGATTCTACAGTAAGCATTTTGTACCTAAACATCAAGGACACTTTCTTGTTCCTCTTCACAACTTTGAAAGGTGATTAAACATTACCGTGATACTGAGACGCAAATCTTTAACCAAGGTCCTGCTGGCAACTGAACGAACATTAGAAACAGCTGGGGTAGCAGGTTGAATTTCAGGAACTAACTTCACAGCTTGATTAGGTAGAACGTCAACTATAACCTTATAAAACAAAAGCATCAAACAAAACCTTATAACCTAGTTAACTTATGAATTTTACTACTTAGTTTTACTATTAACTTAAATATCATATACTAAATTATTATTTTCTAAAATTTATTCCAATTCCCTGTTAATTTGTTGTTTACTGACTCAGCCGTTACAGTACTTTCAGGGATAATTCCTTCACTTCTTCCCTTTAGTTTAAAGTGCTTTCCTTTAGAAGTAGCCTCCCTTTGGGCTCCATTGCTGGTACTGGTGGCCTCTTTATTTTTATTTTTTTTATTTTTTTGTCTTTTTGAGACAGGGTCTCGCTATGCAGTTCAGGCTGGCCTTGAGCTCACTTTGGTAGCCCAGGCTGGTCTCGAACTCGCACTGATCCTCCCGCCTCAGCCTCCCAAGTGCTGGGATTACAGGCGTGAGCCACCATACCCGGCATGGTGGCCTCTTTAGGACTCTATGGAGTACAATCTGCAATGCTGACTTAGAGCTCAAATATTTCTCCTGGATTTCTTGTCATGGCAAGTCTACTTCTCTGTCAATTAGGAAGAATAAGGAAGTTAGATTGATATCTGTTTTTATCTAGGGCAGAGGTTCTCAACCTGTGGGTTGCGACCCCGGTGGGGGTCGACTGACCTAAAGAGGGGTCGCCTAAAGCCATCGGAAAATGCATATCTAAGCCCATGCTATGCCATGGTGAAATGTTATTTATTGGAATTAGTAATTTGAAGTAGCCACCAAAATTATTTTTTGGTTTGGGGTCACTGCAACATGAGAAACTGTACTGTGGGATCACGGCATTAGAAAGGCTGAGAACCACTGTTATGATCTATCTCAGTAATAAACTAACTCCTTCTGAGTCATCTTCTAATTTTTTCTTTTTTCCTGTAATTCTGAGCTGGCTCCGCTATGTGGCAGCTGTTGGAACCAGCCTGCTGCACTGGCAGTTTTATGCTATCACTGCCCTTGTGATCTAGCCACACCGCCTTCAATTTCTGACACTGTCCTCACACTATGCAATCTGCTACCCATGCTTTCTCTGGAATCTTCTATATATTTTTTTAAAAATTTCTAATGCTTTACCAAAAATAGTCACTGATGTCTTGAATTTTCTCATTTAGTTTCGTTAAAGTTCATTGAACAGTTTAAGTAAAATCCATTTATTTAACTAAATTATCTTTAACCTCACTAAACATCTTATGAATTGATGTTTCTTCTCTGATCTCTTCAAACATTTCAACCACTTAGTTTTTGAGCTCTTTGCCTGTAGAGTTCTTCTGTTTCAAGGTCTGGGAAATCAGCCTTTGGGGGGCCAAAGGTTTTTTTTGTGCTGCAGGCTGAAGATTAGTTAGGGTGGGGAGAACTCTCTAACTAGAGTGGGTCTTCCTGAGATGGGTCCCTGTTTGGTGACATGTTGCTGTTTATGCCTCTACCCAACCTGTTCAGCACAGTATTTGAATGTTTTTAGTGTCTAACCTTTTCTGGGAGCTAAATCCCCACAACCACCAACAGAGGAGAAAATGAGCTACAAAAATGCTCAGGACAGAAAGGCAAACCACATTCTGGCACACAGTTAAAGCTAATTCAAAGCAGTAACTGTGTCATCATTAACTATAGAAATCCACAATATAATGGTCAAGGAAGGCCAGGTGTGATGGCACACACCTGTAATCCCAGCACTTGGGAGGCTGAGGCAGGAGGATCAGTACGAGTTTGAGATCAGCCTAGCCTACAAAAGTGAGCTCAAGGCCAGCCTGAACTGCATAGCAAGACCCTGTCT
>PVJA010049874.1:0-13543 GCA_004027025.1 Myocastor coypus
GGAAGGAAGGAAGGAAGGAAGGAAGGAAGGAAGGAAGGAAGGAAAGAAGGAAGGAATAAGGAAAAGAAAAATAGATCTGGGAAGACAGCTTGGTTATCTAAGCACCTGTCTGGCAAGCTCAAGGACCCAAATTCAATCCCCAGTACCATATGCCATACCAGACCCAAAACCAGGCATGGGGGTGCACACCTGTAATCCCAGTGCTGGTGGGGCTGAGACAGGAGGATCACTACGAGTCCGAGCTGTGTAGTGAGACCATTTCCAATAAATAAATAATTTTTTTAAAAGAAAAAGAGCATTTTTTTTTCAACCAATGGTATTAACTTTATGTGGAGAGCCCTAGAGGATGCCCTGTATCACAGAAGGCCCACTATACTGCTGGCCCTTAGAGAAGAAATTGAAAGTGAACGTTCAGCAACCTCAGTGGCCAAGTTTGCCCAGTAATAAATGCCGTGTGCTATAATAATAAATGTCTAGGAGTTAATGGCCACCACTACGAGCACTGCTTATAATTCTAGAGACAACTTTTATCAATCTCATGCCTCAATAAATTTAGTATTAAGCTACTTATGCAAGTCTTTTTTTTTTCCCTAAAGTGTATATACATTTTTGAGCACTATTTATTGTCTGTCTATCTGTCATCCATCTATCTACCTTCAAGGGAAGATGCAAAAGATGCCCCTGGGGAAAATAAGGATGCATGTCACTGAACTTCTATGTTCCTCCTGCCCTGCTGACATCTGCAACTTGGGAAGGACTACACTCCCCAAGGACCTAAAAATATAACCAGCAGAGCCCAAACCAGAAGGACCAGCCAAGGAGATTTCATAGAACCCACACTGGCAAATTGTTGTGCACCTTTCCGACAAGTTCAAGCTCACAGACTCGCCTGGCTGAGAGGCGAGCTCACCCCTCAGGTCTGTCTGCTGGGAAGAAGAATGTGTTTCCCCCAGCTGTAGGCTCCAGGTGAAACCCATTTTCTGCCTGGAGGCACAAGGCTGGTTCAGCTAGCTCCACACCAATCTGGTTCTGAAGGAAGCACACGGGCTCACTGGAAACGCATTCATCTTCCTCTCTCGTTTGATCTTTCTTCCTCTGGCCTTTTAGATTAATGCTGGCATTTTGTTACCATCTGTTTTCAACTCTTGGCTACATATCTTTAAGTCCAGCTCTGGCCTTCCACAGGGCAAGGGGCTTTCCCACAGCTTGCTTCCCAGGAGACCCAGGTAGGATCGGATGCACATCTTATTTCAAATCAACAGGCATTGCGTGGCGTGAGGACCTGCTCTGTGGTGGCATCGTGCCATCATCAGAAACTAAGTCACAATACTGCCTGAAAGACGAACAAGCTCCTATGTCATAAGGAGAAAAACAAGTGTTCATAAGAGACATACACAACTTGAAATGCCCCCTCCCGCACCTCTCTGACTCATCTCCTACAAATCCACTTTGTACTCCTTGCTCTTCCAGGGTCAGGCGTTGCCCTGTCCCCCCCCACCCTGCCCGAAAGGCACACTCCCCAAACTGGCTAGCTCCTTCTGCAGGTCACTGTTCAAATATCACCTTCTCAGTAAGGCTTCAACAGCACATATGGCTAAAAGTCACAATCCTCCCATATCACTTTCTGTCCTCCTCTCAATCCTCTTCTGCCTTTCCTTTATTTTCATTTCACCTTACCACCTGCTATCTGGGCTCAGCCTCTTAGAAAATGCAGTAGGGTGGGTACAGCTCCAGAAGGGCAAAAATAAGTGGGCACAGAAGCAAGGGAAGGATGGATGGAGAGCAAATGTAAAGGAGCTGTTTCCAAATTACCACAGCTTTGGAGCAAATCAATGCTTCACCACACAAGGCATCCTCAAAAGAAACACATAGCTAACCCATCTCCAGGCAGTCTGCCTAGGTGAGAAAGAGGAAGCGATAATTACTTCATTATCTGCCTCTATTGCTCAAAGTTTGCCCTAGGAATTAGTATATCCTACTTCTAGATGGTGAGAATGGCTCACCGACCCTTACCTCACTGGCCACAAGAAAGCCCCAGGGCAGAAGGTGGGAGCGAAGGGACAGGAAAGCAGCAGCTGGAGCACCATGGGACAGGCCTGTGGAGCACCCAGGGGAGCAGCTGGGGGAGGCACTAGCAGCCCCAAGACTACAGAGAAATTTGCTGCCACCAGGGCTTCCCCAGGCCAGAGGAGGCAAGTATGCAGCTGAGGTGCTCTGTGTAAACCAAAGCCTTTGTGGGCCTGCAAAAGCAGGTCTGTCTCTCTCAGCAAAAATATCTTTAAAGTGTTTGTGTTTCCTGGTGTAGCTCAAGGGTCTAGAGTAGTACCTAGCATGTAGCAAGTCTTCAGCAGACCACATAAGACCATGTGAAGACCCTGCCTCTACAAGGACCCTGACCAATGGACCAGTCATCACTGTACTGAACAGGGAGGACTGTCCCAGAGGGAGGTCAGGTGACCACAGGGACACAGAGCAAAACTGTGTGCAGCTGAGCTCCATGGCCCAGTGATTCCAACTGGTATGACAAGTTGTGTCCATCCTGGCCTCTCTGAGGAAACAAGAAGAGCAGAGTAGGAAATGACAGTCTGGACTCTAAACCCAATCTTGCTCACTAATCAGCTCTAGGACCTGGTAAGAATTAAGAATAACAATAATAATAGCAATGGCTACCAGTTACTTCTGTGAGGTCATAGTTTGAGTGATTTCCATTTCTTTTCTTGTTCTTATTCTATTCTTAGGACAAATAGCCTTTGTTTAACGGAAGGCTAAAATGAGGGTAGAAAAGCTCAATCAACCTACCCAAGTAGGTTGGCCAAGAAATAGCAAAATTAGGACTTGAATTTGAAACTGACAAACTCTAAGCTTACAGTCACCTCCCTCTACTCCTGCACTTTGGGATCTAAGTGTTCTCTTTTTGCAAATGAAAAAATGAGTCCATGTTTAAGGACTTTTCCCACTATGCCATACCCTAAAGCTACCAAGGTCAAAGAAGTGCAGGACAAACTTGGAATAAAATGATAAAGAGTGTCCAGGACAGATGCACCTCTCCTGTACTGTGGGCCACCAAGAATGTCCCAGGCTCCAGTAGGGCGCTCCTATCTCTGTTCTGTCCCCAGCCTGCTGGAGGTAGAGGTGCCTTCTGAGGAAAGTTAGGTGGGATCCTAAAGACACACAGTGTCTCCTGCAACTCCAAGACACAAAGCATTAGTTACAGAGATCTCTCGATTCTCTCACCCCAAAGATCAGAGGTCAGTGGGGCCAACATGCCCAAGCCTGTTTCTTCACATCAACTGTGATTTATGAGCTCCATTGCCCATCTACATCTACACTGTCAAATGGAAACAAAATAAAGATTATGAACAAAATGCTACAGTTTCTAGTGGTCTCAATGCGAAAAAGAGAGAGGTGAATTAATATTAATAAATATTTTAAATCCATATGTTCAAAGCATTATCATTTCAACATTTATTCACATGAAAACTCACTGAAAACTCATTCCTTAGATTTCAAACTAAGTGTTTGAAATCTGGTCTGCACTTTCCACTTACAGCTCTTCTTAGTTCAAACTAACATGTTAAGTGCCCAATTAACCACCTGTGGCCTGTGCTTGCCCTTTTAGAATAGCTCAGGTGTCGTGGCTGCTGGTGCTGCTGGACAGTGTGTGCATATGCACATGTGCACATGCATGCATGAGCACACACCCTGGGAATTCTGTCAAATCCCTGCATTCTCAGCACCAGCAAATCCAACAAGGGAGAACCTCACACCCAGCAATCTGAGCACAGGGTAAATGCCTGGGCCCAGGGTATGGGGATACCTGAATTCACAAAGTACAGACAAAGAAGAGGAAGCCAGCCTCTCATGGGGAAAGAACACATCTGGATTGCTGTCCTTTGAAGTTCAGTGCACTTTCTAATCTGCAGACTAGAAGGCCAAGGAAAGGAACAGGAGGTCTTTAAGCAATTGAAACAAGAGGTCAGAGGTACTTGGTCAGCTACTTGGAAAATGAGTTTCATATGAGATTTGAGAGTGAGAAGAAAATCATCGAAAAATCATAAAGTTAACAATTTTGCATTTAAATGGTGTCAAACCACAGGATCAGGAAGTCCTAGTGCATTAATGAAAGCCTCATTTATGCTGAAATTAACTGCTACTCAAAACACAAAAACAGGGGTAGCAGAGAAGCTGTGTGTTTTTAAAACCAAAAGACTTAGAGACTGCTGGGGGGAGATTGTGGTTTTTCCAGGAATGGGATGGCTTGCAGTGAATTTTAAAAAGAGAAAGGAAGAAAAGCAAACAACTCCAAACCTCCTTTGTAAGCTTCAGAATGCATGCAATGAAGGAAGGGGTCCTCTCTGCCACTCCCCCAACCCCCCAGCCGCAGGAGCCCATGCTCCCAGCCCCTCCCCTCCCCCCAGCCCTCACCATATGGGCGACACGACAGAATTACTGGAGTGTTTACTTGCCACATTTGGGAGGTGGAGACTGGAGCCACCTGGAAGGCACATGTAGGAAATGCAATGTAATAATCTTAGGTTTATAATTCTGAGAGGATGGCAGAGTCCAGCGTGGGACTGATCAGGTTCCAAATCTATTTCCTTGAGTCAAATTTAAAAGAGATGTAAGGACAAAATCTGTAACGCCATGGATATACCACAAGAACGACCAGTTTATTTCTTCTACTGTTCGTACAGATCTCTGAAGTCTCCTCCCTGGACTTGCATTCTTCTCCCATGGACTCATGTGTCCTCGCTAAAGTGTACAAAACTGCAAAGCTCTGGAACTGCTTCCTCTAATACATTCTTATCAAGTTCAGAAAATCTCATTCCACAAGAGTTCATTTGCAGGACAACAAGTCCCTTTTGCTGTAATGGCTTTATCATTTTTTACTGTTGTCACTGAGTTCTTAAATTGCTGCCATCTGCAGATAGGGTCTACTAACTATCCCTGATGGGAGCCAACCACCCAGTCACAAAGCGGCTTCGAAGCTTCTCTCTGAAACAAGCCGAAGCTCACAAAGAGTGCGTTCCAGCTCCCCGGCACACCCACCCTGAAGACACCACAGACCTGGGGTGGCTCTGCGAGCCTTTGTCTGAGCTAGCCACTCCCTGCAAGCTGTCCTGAGTCACTGCTTTCCATTGTCTCTCTCACTTTAGTCCTGAGGTTTCATAACCTGCTAGGAAGTGGATTTCTTGAGCTGTCCAGCGGAACAGTTAAATTGTAATCCCATGTCTAGGGCAGAAATGCTGTGAGGGAGTTCGGAAAGCAGAAGAGCTGGACAGCTCACTGAGGAGCTGGTGAGAAGTCATTCCTATCACATGCACGGGCACTATACAGTTTACAAAAAGATTCCACACATGGTATCTCATTTAACCTCAACTGGCCCATGGCATCGGGGTTTAACCCTCCTTTTAGAATAAAGACTCTGAGGCTTACTTTACTGAAACATTTCAGTTGAGGTCACACACACTCATGACATACAGTAGAGCCAAGAAATGGACAAGTTCTTCAGACAACACAGCCTGGCCCGCTCTGTCCGTGTGTCACCTCTCCACAACATCACATTACCCCAAACACCAGAGGTAGACACACTTAACCTCACTTCATCCAAGTAGGAATAAATAATGTGTGTTTGATTCCAAACTAGCATGCCTATTTCCCTAACCTATTTGTTTCTTTATCATGTTTGTAGTATATACAGTGTTTCCATTTTTGTGTGGTGTTGGTCTGTACACATAATACATCTTAATTACTTTCCCCCCCCCTTCCTCCTCTCCATCTCTTCATCTCTTTCCCATGTAAGAAAGATCCAGGGCCCCACTCCCTGTGGTCTAACTTTTATTTTGCTCTCTATCTATAGTTCGCGTTTCTCAGTGTAAGATGAGCCATACCGTATTTAAGCTTGTGTGTCTTACTTAACATCCTAAGTTCAAGGTATGTCATTTTTCCCCCACAAATGGTTCATTGTTATCTTTTCTATGGCAGGGTAGTACTCCATGGGGTGCAAACCTCACACCTTCTTTATTGATTCTTTTGGTGATGGACATACAGGTCACTGCCAAGATTTAGAGATTATAAATTGTGCTGCTATGAACACGGACAGGTAGTGTCACTGATACATGAGGTCTTTAACTCTTTGGGTGAAGGCACCAAGAAAGGGAACACCTGGGTCAGGTGGAGTTTCTGCTTTTACTTTTCTGAGGAATACTAGGGCTTCATGCTTTTTTTTTTTTTTTTTTCCCCTGTCACTACTGTGGATCAGACTCAAGGCCTTCATACTGAGCTCTATACCTCTCTCTCTCTCTCTCTCTCTCTCTGTAGGATCTCTCCAAGTCGTCCAGGCTAGTCTCAAATGTTCAGTTTTCCTGCCTCAGCTTCCCAGAGTGCTGAGATTTACCCTCCAGGCACCCCTCATGTCACTCCTCCTGGTACCCCTCCTGGCCTTCAAAAGTGCTGAGATGTGACAACTTCAGTGTCTACCCACAGCGAATCTAATAAGAAGAATAAAGTAAAATTTCAATCCCATATCCATTGTGTGTCTCTAATGGTACAGAAATAAACAACAATAACAAAAATAAAACCAACACTTGCTGCCCACTCTCAAACTGCTCAAGAAGTTTCTGTTGCTTAGGCAGAAAATCTGTAGGCTTCAAGGTCCCAGGACTAACATAGGTAACAGAACAAGAGTTGTCACTGTTGCCAAAGATGTAAGATACATTCAGGACAAGGGGAGGACATGGGGATTTTGTGGGAGGGAGAAACATGAGCATGTTCTGGGCAGTGACTCCTAGACTTCCCCGAAAACAAATCCCCAGCATTGCCTGCTAAAAATATGGACACTTCAGGCTCTCCTGACTCAAAACTTCCAGGATAGAGGCCTGGCCACCCCTGTCTTTAACCTGTTTCCCAGGTGATGCTTCTCCTAGGGAAGACTGGGAAATGGGGAAGCATGAGTAAGCCCTGGAGACTCAGATGCTTCCACTGTTGGGAGGGGCAGGGCAAGGGTAGACTCAATTAAGACAAATACCCAGAGAAGATTTAATTCCAAAATAAGAGTGGGCATATCGAGGAGTCAGAGGCTGCAGGACAGATGGAGGAGAGAGGCTCCAGGGAAGAGAATCCTGGCCCACTAGAGCTAGAAGGGCGTGTGCACACAGGCACGGGGCAGGGCCCTAACTGTGGGGGTGTCACATGCAGAGCAGGACCCACTTCGACCTGCCAGTTGGTCCCAGGAACCACAGCTGGTCTTGTGTTCTTGTCTTCTACTGGGGTATCAGAGTGACATATGAATGTACAATTTGATTCAGTTACTAAACTTTTCTCTCTTTCAACCAACTCCTTTGGAGATTCCAAGAAAAACTCGTCCCTAAGGAAACCTCTAGTAACCATGGCAAAGGAGGAAAGGTCCTTGGTCTTGGGGAAATCTGATACAAAATATCCAATTTCACAAGAACCTCACGGTACAAAATCATTTCATGGGTCTCTGGTTTTGGTGCTTTATTTTTCAATTAAATGGCAATATTATATAGTAAAGTACTTATATAGCATTGCATATGTACCCTGTATGACTCTGTATTTTACATATCTTAGTCCACTTAATTCTCACAACTTGCCAGCCCTGCCCCTGAGGCACACTGAGGTGGCAATTAAGACCAGGCGTGGCAACCCGCGCCTGTAATCCCAGCTCTTGGGAGGCTATAAACAGGCAGATCACTATGAGTCCAATCTAGTAGTGAGACCCTGAACACCCTGTAGACCCTTCCCTAAAACATACAAAAATAAGTAAATAAATTCTCACAACTACCAAGAAAGGAAGGCTGTTGTTGCCACTACTTCAACAATGAGAAAAATGAAGGACAGAGAGGTGAAGCCATCGGCTTGATGAGAAACTGGTAGAGCTGAGATGGGCACCCCGCCATCTGGCTCCAGATCCTGTACTCCCGGCCACTACCCTGATCCCTAAGAGCAGCAGTGGCCATCAAGACAAAGAGAACAGGTGCACGTGTGCATGTACACACAAGGGAGGGTCTGCCTCAGCAGGCTGGGGATGTGCTGGTGAACACTACAGCAGCAGACTCGAAGAGTGAAGGTGAGCCGGGCTGCAGTGGGTTAGGAAGCCTTCACGAAGGAGGACCTATCCCCTGGCAGAGGAAGCCCCGAGGAGGGAGCAAGAGAAGCAGGTAGGGCTGGGCATTGGGAAAGAGGGATTTGAGGTAAAAATGTGCAGCACCTGCAGGTCCATTTGTGCAGGTGTGCAGGTGCTTCCTGCACACCTGGTGAGGGCAGGTCCCTTCAGACCCAGGGGACTCGTGCTGAGTAGCAGAGTCTGCTTCTGAAGAGCCTACGGTGTGCCTGGGAGATGGGCCAAGAAGAGCATCAATAGGTGACTAAGATGACTGAAAAAGCTGTGCGATAAAAAAAAGGAAGGAGCTAAAGGTTGCAGCTCAGGGTCCCATTTCACCTAGCGTGTAGGGAGACGTGGCTGGGAAGATGTCAAAGAGGCAGGAAGGGGCTGAGGTCAGCGAGCGCACTAGGCAGGGTGGGCCATGGAGAGGGAAAGCTAAGCAAGGCCCTCTCGGGAGGGCCCTGGACTCCCAGGAGTGTGGACTCTGTCCTACATGCAATGGCAGATGCTAGAAAACTTTAAGCAGGAAAAACACATAATCCAATTTGTGTTTTACAAAAAAATCTCTGGTTGAGAAAACACCCTGCAGGGATGGACTTGGAGAGGTGGTGTGACTGTGGCCCAGGCAGGGGAGGTTTATGGCACAGCCCAAAGCTGGCCACTGAGGCAGAGCATGGAAAATGGTTTCAGGGCAGATTTATGAGATAAAATCAACAGCTGCTCATAACTTTGTTCCCATCACTGTCGTAGAACAAGTTTCATCCATGGCAGTGGCATTCAGACCTCTAGGGACTGATTTCTCCAAGCATAAACCCTAACAAGAGAACAAGAAAGGCCACACACTGCCACAGCCTGTACCAGTGGGCAGCACAGAAGGGCACAAAGAGAGGGTCTGTCTTCCTGGAAGCAGGGGGCCCTGAGATGTTCTCCAGATACTCCCAGCTCTTCAGGGGAAACATGAGGGCCAGACTTTCTTAAGCATTTCTTCATGAACCTGAACTGCAGGCGGCGATCCAAGCAAGAACAATGCTCGTTCTGTGCATAGCTGAGAGTAAACCCCACACAGGATGCTCGCAGACAGCCTGGGTGACCGAGGGTGACCTCGGAGAGAGATGTGCTGGTGAGCACAGTAGACTCTAAGAGGGAAGATGAGTCCAGGCTGTGGTGAGTTAGGAAGGCTTTGTGAAGGAGGTCTGCTCACCTCACGGAGGAAGCCCGAGGGAGGGAAGGAGGGAAACCACGGGCAGGTGGCCTCTAAGCAAGACCATGTGTCTCAAACAGGCTCACAGAGCTTGGGAGGGCACACCAGCCATGGCCCCAGCCAACACACCCAAGGGAAGAGCATCGGGGGAGGAAGAACACAAATATAAGTTAGGGAGTCATCGTCTACAGCCGTGGAAACACAGCTAGGAGCAGGATCTGTTGGACCCATGATTCTTGGCTCTGTACAGCCTATTGAATAGATTTTGTGCTTATAAGTGAAACCAATAGAATCCTAGTAAATTATTTTACCAGCTTCCTACTCTTACACCTTTGTTTATTTATTTGGTACATAATGTCTTTGGTATCCAATATTCAAGACCAGAACTACTCAATCTCCGAAATGCACATCAGTCAGTCAGTGTCCAGTAAAACGTAGATCCAGGTTTTAGAAGTCTGAGGTAAGGCCTGGGATTCTGCATTTTCACTGGTGCTGCTGGTGCTGCTGGCCCTTGAGCCACACTTGTGGTAGGAAGGCTTTGGTTCAAATGTTCTTTCCATATGTCTTTCTTTGGTCCACTTTGGTTCTAAGAAAAACAAGTTTTTTCACTATTTGAGTAGCTACTATGCGTAAGGCAATGGGTTAGGTATTGGGACAGAAGAGAGAAAAAACAAATTAATAAGATATAATGTTAGCTTTAAGAGATGACAGGAACTCAGGTGTGATTCCAGCACTATGGGAGGCTGAGATAGGGTGTTCATAAATTCAAGCCAAACCTAGACAACACTGATCTCCAAGTGACCTAGATCACTCTGTGACTTTAGAGACCCTGCATCAAAATAAAAAATAAAAAGGGTCAGGGATATACCTCAGGGCAAAGGCCCCAGCTCCTATCCCCAGTACTGGAAAAAATAAAAGATAGACTGCTCGGAGTGGGAAAGAGGTGGATACTAACGTAGAGTTCTAAGGCCTGCCTCAGCCAGGCCACATATTGCACTGGAATTAGATACACTGTCCCTCTTCATTCTCCTTCTAATATGAAATAAGATCTTGATTTACAGAGAAGGAAAATCACACTAAGAAAGTGAAATACATTTACAAGCTCCTGCACTCACTGAGAAGTTTGATTTTGATTTTAATTTGGTTATGTCCTGCTCTAAAATTCAAACTCTTTTATCAGACCATTCTGAGGATGCAGCTATATATCCAAATCACTGGCTTCTGTGTATGAACAGCGTGCTGGAGGACTTCAGGGAGGTGGGGGAGAGGAGTGACCTCACTGCCAAACCCACTATGTAAAAAGTATAGAACAGCAGTCCTTTTATTAGATTTGACTTGTTTACCAGAAAATAGCAGCAGTGAGGACTTCATGTTGAACGTGTATTTTTCAATGTTGCAGAAAAGAGAGAGGTTTCCTTGTTTGTCCATAAACTCCTTTTATGGCCTGCAGTTTCCTCAAGCTACTTGCCCCGCCAAGAGGTATTGGCATCTCTGCCTCACAGCTCCAGATGCTCGCAGACATCTTGTCAGCGAATGCCTAGAATGAGCATGGCTTGTCAGGGCCATGGCCTTCTGCTACGTGCCAGCCTCCATCTGCACAGAGGGCAGGGCAACCCTACAAGCCGCACTGGGGCAGACTCACTGCCCTGCAGAGCACAGCTGAGCACGTGTGCACTGGGGTGTCACTCGCCTCACAGTGAGGGTGGGTGACTGTCTGAGGCCAGTGTTCACAGTCTCACCCACACTCCTAGGCACTCAGTGGCTCCCTCCCACCTCCAGCCAACCACTGCCTGGTTTGACCACTAACCAGGAGCAGAAGCCCCTGCGGCAACGTGTCTGGGTTTCACAAATGACTCCACTTTCTCTGCCACTGAGTCATTGTTACTAGGCTCTGGAGAGAAGACCAAATGCTAGGACAGTGACCCAGCCTCCAGCCCAAGGGCCACGCCCTGCAATGCCACATGAGGATATGTACCTGAGGCTCCAGTGTGCGTGGGTGGTAGCAAAATATTCCATTTCACATTTGGAATAGAATGAACAAAGAGAACCAAGGTAGTCTGTCATTAAACTCCAAAATGCCTGGGAGGCAGGCCCTCCCTGAGACTTCCCAGAAGGCTTCGGTCACACTCTGTGACACACTCCCTGCTTTCTATGTCCGGCACCACACACAGTAAACTGAAACCCATGAACTGGGGAGAGGACTCCCCACCTGCACACCCGGGGAGCAGTCCCCACAACCCAGCACCGCTTCATCTCCGGATCTGTCGCAACCACTAAGTGCATTCACTTGGGGGGGGGGGGGCACAGAAACCACAACAGGCCACAGATGCAAAGGACAATGCATAAATGGAGGTTCCTACCTTCATGTCACTCTTGTCCAGGGCACCCCAGGCTTTGTTCTCATTAAGTATATGGGAAAGGCACCTGAAGGTATAGCATTTCTTTTGCCAAACACTGGGAGACATTTCTGGAACCAATGCAATTCTGTTTCTTTTCATCAGCTACTGACTAAGGGAGAGCATTCAGGGTCCAAAGATGACACTTCGATACAAATTGAGCCACTGCCATAATGAAATAAGTTGGGGTTTAGGGGTGATCTGTTTAAAAGCCACACCATAAATCAGCTGTCAGTTTTTCTTCCTTCCAGGTCTGGCAGGCTCACCTTTATACTGAATTTATGGCATCTGAAACTTGACCCCCCCGCAGACCCAGAGCCTGCTGGAAACAACATGTGCTCAGCGACTTCCAGTCAAAGCAGTAAGAACTTAAATCTTTCCACATTTTTAATAAATGAGCCAGGAACGTACAAGGTGACTCCCATTGACCTGGGTGCTCAATATATTGATCAAATGAGGAGGACAGAGCTGCGTTTGCAATGGGGAGGCTGGGGAGAACATTTACTGACATTGGCAGGTCCAGGCCCAGACACAACTGATTTGCACTCTTAAGTGCAACTGGAGCTGGTCTCGGCCCTGAGAAAAGCCCAGAAGAACTAATTGCCGCTAACACTTCATCTGGGTGGGGGGCAGAACGGGGGAACGCAGGGAAGCAAGGAAAGGAGGCAGGACAGGCACGCAGGCCCACCTCCTGGTGAGGTGTCCACGCTTTCTGGGACAAGCTGGGTATCTGGGATTCCTTCCAGTTCCTTGTTTCTTTGATTCTAAAAAAAGGAAGTATGACTATTTAAAAAAAAAAAAAAGCTAATTTTGGAGTTCATTGTGACAGGGCCTACGAGTTCATGCTGTAAGTCAACTTTAGTGAGAAGAGCCATGCTCTCTGCTAACCATGGGAGACACGATGACAACGGAAAGCAGCTCTCTCCCAAGGAGTCACCTCTCTGCGGGGGAGACAAACACGAAAATCAATTTGATTTTTTTAAGATGATGAATAGCTACCACAGGCCTGTGCTAAGGGTGGAAGAAGCACTAGGAGCAGAATGTCTGGCCCCTTTCCTAAGATGCTTGCAGTCCAGCAAGAGCAATGACTACCGCAGCAGAAGTGTCACAGGACCCAGGAGAGGGAGCCGCAGAAACTCACAGGAGGGCCAGCCAGACTCAGGACCGCAAAACACCATCCAGGAGAAGGCGTGTCCATCTGCCCCTGAGCATGAGCAGCAGCTCCTGGGGTTGAGAAACCAGGAAAGCAGGCCAGAGGAGTGACCCATTGCACTAGGCAAAGGGACCGGGACATGTGGAAGCATGGAAGCAATAGAAGGTGTGACACTGAGAAGTGAAGGGAGCATGGTGAGTAGAGAAAACAAAACACAAGGGAGGCAGAGAAGAGGCAGAGCTGACAGCAGCCGCAGGGCAGGCCTTCCTCACACCTCCCACGAGAGAAGTGTGAACAAAGGTGGCGTGAACAGGGTGTGCTGAGAAGTGCACTCAGGGCCTCGAGCAATGGAATTTGCCAAGGGTGGCTGGAGAAGGCTTTGCAGGAAAAATAAAAATGAAATGATCCTTAAAGGATAACCAAGAACTTACAGAAATGAGAAGACCATCCAGCAGCCAAATAAGCACCTGCTTAGGCAAGCATAGGGATGGGGTTTCCATCTCCCATACCACATGCTGGGCTGGCCCTGCCCCCGCTGAACCTGCCACAAGAGACCGGGTGTGGTGGCGCACCTCTGTAGTCTGTAATCCAAGCACCGGGAAGGCTGAAAACAACAGAACAGTAGGAGTCCAAACTGCAAAGTGAAACTCTGTACCAAATACATATGA
>PVJA010049875.1:0-13544 GCA_004027025.1 Myocastor coypus
TCACGGCCATTGCTTGGCCATTTTGCTTTCTGTGAAAGCCTGAGAGAATGTTTTTCTCTGGGTGACTCTCCTTAGACACACTACAGTTCATTTATCCCTGTCCTCTGAGGTCCCATAATCTCCTTGACCAGGAAATTTGGTACACCTCTGAGTTATAGGATATTACAGCACAGGTTCTCTTATATATGATTGACAGTATTGTGTGACTGACACTTTATACTGACCTTATTTTCCAAAATCATCTGTGGCTTTCGGCCATGAAATGGGTGGACTAGGGGGATAGCTTCCATGCTTGCTCCTAGGCTTGACCTGATGCCGGTTATGTGTGGAAGGGACTGGTCACACCTGTGTGCAAACCACATGGCCCATCTAGGGGTGACCTGACCTTTAACCCTCTAGGGCTTAGTGTGGTCAGGGTGCAGCTCCTAACCTGCTTTGCTAGGAGGAAGAAAGTGGGAGGGAGGACAATTGTGAGACAAACCAGGTTTCTCTGAGGCCTTTTCCTGCAGTCGCCATTCTTCACATGGCCAATTCGAAGCCAAATGTCTATTGTTTTATATTTCGTTGTACCCTTTCTACTGAAGCAGAAATAAATACAGTTTAATTATGTTGTCTAAAGAACATATGGTATTAGGCTTTATTTCCTCATTTTTTAAATGTAATAAAGCCTGATAATAAGGCAATGTATTCTCTACAGTAATTTCTTTGAATTAATTTTAAGGCATTTTAGAAGCTCATAAAGCAATACAGATCACCCTGAACAGAGAATTTACAAAGCTGGTTTCTGCTGATTTGCCTCAAAGAAATTTCACTAAGTTTAATTCTCATTTTAAAGCCTGTAGAAAGACAAATCTTCAACATTATAAAATAGCAGCCTAAAGCAGCAGAAGATGTGTTTACTTTTTAAATCCTACATGATTTTGAGATATGAGGAAACAGGAACAAAATACCTTCATTACTTTAGCCTTAATCTGTCATGTCCAACTTAAAGCAACTCATTACAGTTTGCCTCCCCTCCCCGAGGAAGCCCACCAAGCCTTGGCCCCCAAGCCTTACTTTCAGCTTGAGTAGTTTGCAACCTGACTCTACAGTTTCCCAAATGAAGCAGTGTTATTTTGCTGGAAAGAAGGAAGATAAAGTCGAATAATGATTTACTCCCTTTGGGTTGCACACACGTCCCCAGGGCTCTGGATTAGCACAAGTGATGCCTTCACAGCTTTCAAGGGGAAGCAGAGGTCCCATGGGGACAAATTAGCTCTAGGAAGAGCAGGCTGCTTCTGCAGGAACCTGGCAGAGGGTCAAGTGGCTTCGGGGAACAGAAGCGGCCCTGAGCTGCCCAACTGCAGACAGGATGCAGACCCCCAGCCATTCCCAGAGACTGTTCAGCTGCATGAGCACCAGGTGAAAGGGCCACCCGAACCCATGTGAATAACCTGCTCATCTCTCTTTATGTCTCCAAACTTCCCATTTCAAAATGCATTCAACATGACAGATTGTTAATGAGCTAGTTTACATTCTTTTTCTCTTACAAGGTTTTTGAAAGCAAATGTTTATATTATAGCACTTTTCATTATAAATACTGCTTTTTTTTTTTTTTTTTTCTTCAGTATTGGGGATTGAACTCAGGACCTTGTGCTTGCCAAGCAAGCACTTACACTGAGCTGTCTCCCTGGACCATAAATACCACATTTTGATTAGAAATACCAGATCTGGATTTGGGTCTCATAAAATCTATAGTCAGAAGAGGAAATTCACATACTCACGTTGGGATGAGCATATTCTAAAATGCATTAAAATCAATTCACCTAATCTGATCAGACATAAAACTTTTCTAACAAATGGAGCTGAGCCCCAGTTCTTCTTTCTTTTTTTAATGTATTTAGTGCAAAGTCTACAGGGTCTCACTATACAGATCAGACTTGTAGTGATCCTCCTGTTTTTAGCCTCCTAAGCACTGGGATTACAGGCATGCACCACCACACCCAGTCTTGATTTCTGTCTCAGTGTGCCCTGGGTACGGGGCCAGCATAGTAGGCTGGGGATTGAACCCAGTCCCTGGGTCTACCTAAGTAGCTAGCACCAGTTTTTAAATTCAAAAGAAGTGAAGTTAAAAATTTAGATGTTCCATCAATAGCCACCTTCCAGATTATCATCCATTGGATGTGACTATAAATACCATAAAGGACAGTGCAGAGCAGGAGGGCAGGAAATGCAGGTCAGGGAGGCAGGAAGTACAGGTCTAGAAGGAACTCACCACGACAGTTGGACCCAGCTGTTCCTGTGGCCTAACCCTGTGGCGCAGCTCCACAATCCAGACTGTGTGTAATGTAGAGCAGAGAGCCTGACACATTTCCCTGCCACTTCACAAAGTAAGGGCAAGGATGTTGTACTGCTTCCCTGGCCCTGTGAATTCCCAAGAACAAGTGCTCTTAGCTTGAAAAGCCATCTCCATCAAAGAGCTATCCCAAATAGATGCCATTGTTCCTAATATTCACTTATTCATGGTTCAGTCAGACTCAACAGATGTATCTTCCATCTTATAGTTGCATCTCCCTGAATTTTATATGATTACCTTTGAAAATATAGGAAGCTAATTGAGAATCTTCTACATACATTTTTGTCAGTCTTCTCAGGCAGCTCAAGGGAGACTTTTGCCAGTGAGGTCCCCAAGTTAAAGAATGAACATGTGCAAGACGTCAACAGTAAGCATAGGCAGCATGGTACAGAATAGAGCACAAGAGTGCAGGAGCTATAGATGTCTTTATTGTATAATTCTTATACAGGTTGTTAACTCATGTTTACATTCTTACCCAATGCTGTAACCAGCACTTGCATGTTTATCTGTGCTAAGTAATGGGTAGCTAGGTGTATCTCACTATACTCCTGTGCTCAATAAGTGAGGTCACATCCTCTGGTGTCTTAGACACCCTTGAACTTTGAATCAGTCTGAGTGGATCCCCACAATTCCACTTCTGTTTTCTTTTGTGTCTTAGAGCAGGAATGTGTTTATTAATGCATGCTTTTTGTGTTTCTTTTGTGTCCTGGATTCTGCTCACACAAGGATAAGAACTACTGCATCATTTCCGTGCCCCAACTCACACCTGAGTTTGTCCTCATCCAGAACTTTGTGAAGGTCATCCCCTTTGGGGATTGCACACTCCAACATGACCTCTACGTCTTTCACCGGGCTGGGCTATTCAAGTAAGTGGCTACATGTTGGGTCAGATGACAGCCTGCAAAATTAATTGAGAAAGGAACCTGAAAAAAAAAAGAGAGAGAGAGAGGGAAAGGAACCTAGAGCTTCCTGCCATTTTGATTTAGCACTTTATTTTTAAAATAGTATTTTATTAATAGGGGACTTATGCAAGTAATTTGAAATAATATATTTAAAGAAAGAGTAGTGAGTAAGACACTTGTCCTGTCAGATATTAAAACAAAGTATAGATCACAGTCATTAAGATAATTCCAAATTGACAGATTCTGTGGGAAGAACAATATGATAGGAGAAACCTCCCCACCACTGAGACTTCATTGTGTGTGTGTGTGTGTGTGTGTGTGTGTGTGCAGTTATACCTCGGCTCATGATCTTGATTCATTCCGAGATTCTGGAGAAGAAAGCCATATTTGTGTTTGTGCAGGAAAGATGGTACATGTTCATCGAGATGCAGAGTGCAAGAAGGGAAGCAAAATGTTGCAAAAAGCTCCTGTTTACCAACTGAATTGTTCATAAACAGAAGTGTTTGTGAACCGAGACATTGCTATATATATGCAAAAATGCCTATATGGGTGACACAAGAGTGGGAAAAGGACTATTCTGTACCTGTGGGACCAAATAAAGGTAGAAGCTTTTCATACTCCAAGATAAATTAGAGTCAGGGTGGCTGAAGAAGAGTTAAATGTAATGTTGAAATGTAGTGTGATGGTTGGTGCCAAGTTCTTTAGGAATACATTGGTGAGCATCACACAGTTGTGGTGTGTCTGAAAATGATAAACACACGGTGGTGTGTAAACAGTGTGATTAGCAGGCACAGGTGGCTAGGATTAGACTCCTAGCACCACCACCACCCCCCCACACCCACACACACAAAGTATGATAAAAGGCAAGACCTTTTTTTACTGTATAAAGACTGTGGTCTTAAGTCTACAATCCCCAAGTGCTGTGTGATCCTGAGAAGTTTTGGATCAGCAAATCTCCAAAGCTTTCTTCCCATCTGTAGATCTTCTTTAGTGCGGCATCTACTCAGATCACTTACCTACTTTTTAATTAGGCTGCTTATTTTTGTTTGGTTTTTAAAAATCAAATAAAAGCATTATAGAAAAAAACAATTCATTTGTGTTCACCAACATTTTAATTTTTTTAATGTATTTAGTACAAGGTCTACAGGGTCGCACTATACAGGTCAGACTCCTAGTGATCCTATTTTCAGCCTCCCAAGTACTGGGATTATAGGTGTATGCCACCATGTCCACTCTCAATCACTGTCTCAGCATGCCCCAGAGGCCTGGATAGAACACCAGGGATTGAACCTTGGTCCCTGATCCTGCCAGGCACTTTAGTCCACTGAGCTATCTGGCTGGCCCCAAAATTTTCTATTTTTTTATGATTCAAATACTAGATTTTTTTTTTTAGTTTGAAATCTGCATTATTAAGTAGAAAGCACTGGAGACATTTTTTTTTTTTTTTTTTTTTTTTTTTTTTTTTTTTTTTTTTTTTTTTTTTTTTTTTTTTTTTTTCCTGACCTGTGATTCTCATTCTGCATAGCTACTTGGAAACCCTGGGTGCTAACAGGGAATGTAGAATCTAGGAGCCCTCTCTAGTCTGGCTGTAGATACAGCCTCACATTAGCAGAATAGTTACCTAATTCACATTTCACATTTACATTCGCTTTCTCCCTTGCTCTCTTGTTACTGGGAGTGTGTATTACTGCTGCTGAAAAGGGAAGCGAAAGCTTTGCAGTGCCCAGTGCAGCAGCTTGTCTGGGAATCCATCCCAGCTGCAGCAGGCTTTGGTTTTGCTTCCTAACCATTTTCAGCTTCATCTTCGTAATTGCTTGCATATAAAATTGGAGCCAATCATGCACACCTGGATTATTTGCTGAAAAATTAAAGATTTGCCGGCTGAAATTATGTTCATGTCATTTCTCCATTGAGTCCTACTTTTGTCCCCATGGCCATCTGCAGCCTCATCAGAAGCCTCCCTTCTAACCTTGAGTGTCAGTGCCTACTGCCTGCCACCCACCACCAGGCTCTCAACCCCAACATTCTTGGGCTTCTCTGGGTGCAGCTGCTGTCCCATGCCTTTTCTAGGTCAGGAAGGTGGGCACAGTACTGAACAACAACAACAAAAAAAAACCCACATGGCTGTCACCAGCAGGGATGTCCATTTGGGTATGTGATGATGGGCCATCTACATGAAGAATGGATCACTCCTTTAATTCTTGACACTAAATTCTTACCCTAACAAGCAGTGTTCTGAAGTCAAACATGCATTGTTAGGTTTTTGAAAAAAAATTTTTTTTAATTTTTAAAGAAAGAAGTAGAAGGATTTCCTGTCAAGATTGTCTATCTCCCTGAGCAGCACAGGATGTCTTTCTGTCCTCAGCTCTTTTCAGCCTGAAGCTCCTGACTGACCTTGACTAGCTGAGAGGAAGTAGCCCAGGGAACTCAACGGGGCCCTACAGAGGCATGGAAGGACAGCCTCATACTTGTGGCTGGGATGTTTGTATTTTAAAACTTGATTGTGCCAACAAATGAATTTGAAGGAATTCCTCTGTGTCCAGGATGAAGTTCAGAAATGTGAGTGCGGAGTGACCTCCGAAGAAACCATCTGTCACCAAGATGGCCCCTGGCATCAAGGCGTAGGATGCAGCACCTCCTGGGGTCCTTTCTCCTCCAGCCCTAGTGCCCTTGCACAGGCCCTGGTGCCTCTGGGCCTTGCCATGGCAGAATGTTCATATAATCAGTCTCTTGCCCTGGCATCTGCATCTTGGACATAGGAGGAAGAGGGACCAGGAGCAGCAACTAGTGTTCTTTGAGTTAGCACAATGAGCCAAGGCCCGGTGACAGACACCCTCATATTGTGGGCATTCGAGCTAGCTATTAGCATGGAGGCCATGCTGCAGTGGGCTAGTCCTCGTGTTGAAGTAGCTCATCTGGAGTGGGCTTGCCAAGGGCTGTTGCACACCGCAGCATCTGCTCCGCTGCACATGGCTTCCCTTCTGAATGTCACCTCCTCTTTACTCCAGGAGAAGTCCTCACATCATGTGCTCTTCCTTTCCCCTGTAAGCAGGACCAATGGAACGCAGCACCAGCACCCACTGAGAAGGGACGAAAGCTCAGTCTCAGGCCCTTCTCCAGGCCCTCTGCATCTCTTCTGCCCAGGGATCTGTTTGGCTACAGGCACTTGGGCTGATGTAATGCACACCACAGCTCAAGAAGTCCTCAGCTATTTCTACTTTTTATGAATATATTATTTGATGTAAAAGAATTGTGATTCTCTTCCAAATATAGATTTTCTGTCAGCCATCTCACTTTAAACTTTTCTTTACCTGGTGCTTTTTGGTGCTTTCACTTCCTTCTGCTAGACTTCACATGTGTATAGGAACTGTAATAGTTTTGTGAATCTTTTATTCATTTAAATCAAGTCATACTTTCTTTTCTCTTAGCTGCTTCTGGTAACTTGTTCTTTCTGTGCAATCCTCTCTTTAACTTGTGTTTTTCTAAAGTCATTTTAAATTTCAAAATTTAGATGAACACAGGATATTTTCATTTGGAAATGAATGAAAGCCCAACTCAAAGCAGCTTCCACCATAGCAGCCTCAGGTCCAGAGAGGGTAGGGCCTTAAGGTTTGTTCCCTAAAGGCCTTTGTGTCTTTCCTGCAGTCTGCTGTGTCCTCTCCTGCTCCAGCTCCATCCTCCAGTGGCTTCCAGCACACCAGCAGAATGATGCCCTGTCCTGAGATGACACCTGTGCAGCACCACAGTGGACAGCGTGCTGGCTGAGAGCCACCTGCTTTCCTAGAGGTCCCCAGCAAAGCCCCTCATTCATCCAGGAAAGCACATAGCCTTGACTGCATGCTGCCTCCACTGGGGGTACCGGGGAACAGGTAACCCCAGTAGACAGAGACTGTGGGCCTCCGGGACCTGCATTCTAGCTTGGGGAGAAGTGTGTGGATTTAGGAGAGATGAGGTCTGTCTTGGGTAAGAAACATGGCCAGGACAGGAGGATGGCAGCAAAGTGGGGAAGCCAGTGCTAGCCCCAGGTGCACAGGAGGGGTGGCCCGGAGCAGAGCCCTCAAGGAGGTGATACCTCAAGGGCACATGTCCCAGACTTCTGCACTCTTTAGTCCATAATTTAAAAATCTATCATACGCTTGTTTTTTTTTTTTTTTTTTTTGCTTCCCTTCTCTTGACGTTTGGGATGAATTGTCTCAAGTTTGGTTACTTCAAATTTCATGACCTCATGTTCTGGTCTCCCACCTCATTCCCTCCTCCTCCCCTTGGGAAATCATTCTAGTGTCATCTGCCCTCTGGCCATGCAGGCCGAGCACAGGGGTGAATAATTTATTAGACTGTTAGTAACAGTCACCTCTTCCGTCAACAAATTCTACACCCTGGTCCCCTCATTTCCCTTAGGGAGCACTGAGTCTTGGAGCTGAGAAATGTTTCCTAACATTATATTCACATTTGCATAAGTATGCATAAACTCAAGGCTTTCCCTGTAACAGTCACTTTACATGGTCTTCTCCAGCATGGCTCCAAACTTACTACAATTGCATTTGTAACTGGCGTAAAAGAGCATTCTTTGTTCTTCTTCTGTGACATGTCTGTTCGTTTCACTTCTCCATTTTTTCATTTTGGAGGTCTAATTTTTCTTTATAATTTCTAGACAATAGTCCTCTGTCTGAGGAACAGCTGGCCAGTGGTTTTCACTACACTGTATGTTGTCTTTTTCACTTTGCTGGTTGTTTCCTTTGTCGTGCAGAAGCTTTTTAATTTGATAGGTTCCCATTTGTTGCTTCTCAGTGCTATTTCCTGTTCACCTGGGGGTTCTATTTAAGAGTTTTACCTATTTTATTGTCCATCAGGTTAAGTGTTTCATTCTTTCTTTTTTGGTATCAGGAATGGAACTCAGGACCTCACACTTGCTGGGCAGGCACTGTGCCACTGAGCCATTTTCCTGGCTCACATGAAGTATTTCTGTTTTAATGTTTAGTGTGTTGATGCATTTTGGAAGCAGCCTATAGGTCCATTACCAGATAAATGGATAACGAAAAGATAGTGTTCATGTACAACAGAGCACTCTTCTGCCCTAAAGGTAAACTTGAGTCGCCTGTAGGAAGATGGAGGCACCTCAAGACCAAAATGCTGAGTGACATAGATCAGATATGCAAAGTTAAATATCACATGGCTTTTCTTCTATGAGAAACCCAAATTATAAATAAAGAACAAAATATAGTCTAGATAATAGGAAGTAGAGAGATGAATCTCAGATGGTAAGGGGACCAAGAGAAGTGGGAACAAGGACAATGGAGGTGTCACATGGACACTTTTGCTGCACACAAATAGCGCATGTACTGTGCACTGCAGACATGGACTAATTTTTTCAAAAATGCCTGGTCCTTGTCGATGGCCCATTTTCAGCATTCCCAGAGATTTGCCGTATTTACTCCCTAGTGGAAGACACATTTGGGTGAACCGGCCTCTCCATCTTTCCCCTGTTCCAAGATGTATGTCCCTGAAAGTTGACATTTTCAGTTTGGGGGAATGTGTTCCATGCTAATTCTCCTATCCTATATGTATTGTGCTAGAAATTATTTTCTATAAACAAATACCACTGAGTTAGATCATAAACCAGTTGTCAACTCTGCTGGGTAAATAAAAATGCCCTTAGGTGGCTGGCCTTTAAACAGTTCCTTCCCTCCTCTGTCTGCTCTATTTGCTTCTCTGTGCCTGACTTTTCAGGCCTGGGGGCTAGTTTTCCTTTTCCCCTTGGCTAAACTGTTGTGCTGACAGAGTGAGCTTATTCTGGCCAGGTTATTCCAGAGAGAGTTTAGTGTTGTCAGTTCTCTGTCCCTTCTGCTCACCACTGAATCTTTCGAATAGAATCCAAGAGAAACTTCAGTTTTCACTTTGTGATTATTGTTTTCTCCTGTGTGGGTTTTTACTGGTTTTGCTTACTTGTTTCTTTGGTATGGGTTTAAAATGCACTGTCCTTGACTATAGGATTCTTTCAGGGTTCTGCTTCCCTTGGCATCAGAAAGACTCAGGTCATTTTTTCTTTCTACCATTTTGTCCTTGCTTACTGGCATCTAAAAGCTGCCTGTTTTCATCAGGGCCAAGTGACTGGACACACAAATTTGTATACATCTGAAACAATTCATTCACTTAATTTGAGGTAGAAAAGTTGAGTGTCAGGTCTTTTCCACTTTGGTATACAATTTCTTATTTTATTATATACATGTGTAATCTTACTAAATACTATAAACTTGAGACCACACTGCCAAAAACAAAGAAAGAAAATGTCTTGTTGAGAAGTAGTGGCCAAGGCTGCAAAGGAGGAGACACAGAGGGCCATGTCTTGATGAGTCATGGGCTTGGGCTTACATATTTCATCAGGGAGAGGATTGGAGAGAGAGGTCACCTACAGAGGCAAGAAGAACCTGGCAGGTGAAGGTTACCCAAGAAAGTGGCCCTTCTTTCTGTGGTGATGGAGAAGCCAGTGGCCAGGTGAGAGAACCTGAGTGAATCTCTTGCAGGCTCTAGATGGCTTTAGAAGGACAGCTGGACTCTGGCTCAACTGTTCCATGTTTTCAGTGCAGGCTTGCTTTCGGGAAGATCCAGCAAGGTGATCCATAGAGCAGGGAGAGGGATGCAGAGTATTTTCCTTCCTGCTCTGACACACAATAGGCCCCAAACCAAGACTTGCCTCACTACTGCAGTGAAGGGAGGTAGGGAACTTCTGCTCTGAAGCTTGTGGATAGATGAGAGCCAGTCTCACTCAAATGCACCCCTGGTCTGCTTCCTCACAGCCTCCATCTGACCAGTGAACAGCAAAGTGTACTCTGTCATAACATTTATTTAGCAAATTTAAAGTTTACTTTGCAGAAATTCTTAGTGCCATTTTATAGGCCTCCATGAATATTCTATATCTTTATGATCCATCTGGGAATATGGCAAGGAATTACCTGCTTGATAATTTGGAAATAAGCACCATCTCCTTTTCTTGTGTGCATGACATCATATTTATTTTAAGATCAATTTCATTTTAATTAAGGATTTTACATGGTGAGGATAAAGCACTAAGCATCCTTACAGATTTTTAAAATCTATTTACTTATTTATTTAGTATAGGGTCTTGCTGTGCAGCTCAGATATCTACTAAGCTCCTGTATAGATTCCTGTATGTCTCCTGTCTCAGCTTGCACTGCACTGGGATCCTGGCCATGCAACACCACACCCTGTTTTGCTGGCTGGCTTGGTTCAGGACAGGCCGAGCATGCGGTACCAGGGATCCAACCTGGGTTCTTCTGCTTGCCAGGCAGGTGCTCAGACTGCTGAGCTATCTCCTCAGCCTTCTTACAGTTTTATTTGAACTCATTTTAATTTTCAAGGGGGCTTTCTATAGCTAAAACCCTGGTGAAGGTCTTATTCCTCATGGTCCATGTCTAGTGTCGCATACATTACTTATGATTTTAGGGGAGTTCTGAACTGTTTCTCAGAATATGGCTTTAGAATAAATACACTGTCAGCCCCATAGGGCAGGAATTGTGAGCTGTCTGTTCTGGCTCGATCCCCAGACCCAGGGCAAACCAGGCATCCTGCAGACGTTTATCTGGACTCGTGGAGGGCATTGCCATGGCTCTAGCTCTTCAGCCAGATCCCGCAGGACATTGCCGTGAGATCCAGGCCCTCAGCTGGGTTCTTTGGGTCTTTAGTATGTGGACAGATTTCCCTCATTCTTTGGCATTTCACTATTTATGTATTATAAAATAATCCTAGAAACTATGTGTCCTGTATTTCAGTCCTGTCCCTTGTGAGCCCTGACTGCAAAAACCCACATTAAATTAAAAATCAAAAGGAAGTAGATGAAGTTACAATATTTATTGTTTAAACCATTATATGTAACATCATTTCAACATGCAATGAATATAAAAAGGAGTAGTGAGATGTTTCATGTTTTTTCACCAAAACTGGCTGGCATTTTGTGCACAGCCTGTTTTCTGTGTGTAGCCACCCTCCCTGCCTAGAGCCTCCTGTACTGGGTGGACTGCAAGCTTTCCAGTAGGACAGGAATGCACTGCTGTCAGCCTTCCTCCTCCTGATGGGAGTCCTTATGCATCCTCCTTGGCACACGCACATGACAGGTGTGAAAGTGCCACAGTGTGATACACGATGGTCTTGTTCTTTGATCTGCATGAGAGGATTGTGGATGGACAGGTGAGATGGTGATTGTGCTTTTATGATGCTTAGCTGGAAGCAGCTGGTGTCCACTTTAATGGCCCTGCTTTAGACTGGGGAGACCCTGGCCTGCAGGGTGAACCATGGTGTCCCCTGAGCCTTGTAGGATTCGATGTCATGCCCTTGCTCACTTTCCAGCTCTGAAGCCTCTACACTGAAATGAGAGTGCTTGTGTAGAAAAGCAAGCAGAGGCACAGAGGATCTTAGCCGTCGCTGCAACAGGAGTCATCATCCCTGGACAGCTGTTGCCGAGCACCTGCTCGTACTAGGCATTGCTCCAGCCCTGGTTTTGCAGCAGGGACATCAGACCAACAGTCTTGTCTTGCTAAGGTTTTATCTTAATGGGAAAAGACAAGTGGTGAACCAGATAAATACATATTAGAAAGTTCTTGGAGAAAGAAAACAGGAGTGGAAGTGGGAAGTCAGACTTACAGATTTTGAACAAGGCATCAGCACAGGGATGGGTGGGTTTAGCTGACAATTGATGCTGAGGAGCAGGAACTGGGCTCAGGCATGGTGTTTGGGGGTGGGAACTCCATGGAAAGCTCTAGGCATGTTTGTGGAACAGGGCGTGGCTTGAAAGGCTGAGTGAGAAAGCAAGATGCTGAAGGCCTGGACGTAAGTCAGAGAAAAGTGAGATCCTGGACAAAGGCTTGTACAGGGAAGAAGGTTGTGTCTTGGGGTTCCTGGCTCTAGGGCTTTGATTTTCACTGGTGCATACAGGGATAGACAGCTGTAAGCTTAGCCATTTGCATGTTTAGTCTGGCTGAAAGAAAGGCACTGGAGAATGATGAGATGAACCCTACCCCTAGCCCCTGGAAGGGTGGGGTTGCCATGAACACAGAGAGTAAGGGCGGCTGAGCAGGATATTGGGAGGAGGACAACGTGGGGCAGATGGGAGAGCCAGTGCCAGATTGCGGGGGGCTGCATGGCCCTATGGATGAAGCACATCCAAATACTACCCCTATTGTCAATCTTTTATCTGACTCCAGTTTCCAACCGAGGTGTTATTAAACCCTTTCAAGAGGACAGTGAATTAGTAAAATTCTTCTCACAGCCCTGTTGACTTTTATCCTGGAGCTATACTGTTAGACATCTAAATATTTTATATTATGTCTTCCAGTGGACTTTCAACCTTTATAATCAAATAGATTTTTTTTTCTCATACTGATTTTAAGGTCTAATTTATCTTATCTAACCACATTTTGGGGGCTCATTACTGGCACTCCCCTTTCCTTTTCATTTACTTTGAATACGTGTGTGTATAAAATATATACCAAAATGTAATTCATCAGCTATAAGGAATGATAAACTAGAAGACTTCATATATAAATGGATGAATCTTGAACATATACTCATAAGTGAAATAAAGCAGACCTACATATGCAGATATCGTATAAACTCCCTAGTGTAAGGACTCTAAATAAATAAATAAATAAATAAATAAATAAATAAATAAATTTAGGGCAGTACCAGGTATCAATCTGAGGACTTTGGGTTTTCTGCATCCTCAACCCCTATAATTTTTTTTTTAGAAGAATGACTTAAATACAAAATGCATTTGGAGGAGGTAAAAAAATTAATGTTTATTGAAAGTGTTCATGTTGGTTTGACCAGTCTTACATACCTATATCTATTAATCTAAACGAATTTGATGATGAAAATATGTAATACAGCCATTGGTAAATTTTTCTTGTATTAAAATTCTGTATTACATGTTTGTTACTGTTTTTCTTTGTTTCTGCTATTTTTACTCTTTAAAATAAAATTAAATCTATAAAAAAAGAAATACAAAAACCCCACCGCTGGGAGCTGAGCCTGCGCACCCGCCGCCGGTAAGCCCCTGCGCCCCTCTGCCCCGCCTCTGCGTTCCCGAGACTAACTTCCTGTTCCAGCCCAGCCCAAACCCCAAGGCTGGGAGCTGAGCCTGCGCACCCGCCGCGGGTAAGCCCCTGCGCCTCTCTGCCCCGCCTCTGCGTTCCCGCGACTAACTTCCTGTTCCAGCCCAGACCCAAATCGCACCGCTGGGAGCTGAGCCCCAGCACCAGCTGGGTCAGGATCCTTGGCCTGCCTTCCCTTTCCCC
>PVJA010049876.1:0-13546 GCA_004027025.1 Myocastor coypus
TCCCTCCTCCCCACCACACAACCTTTTGTGTGTGGTAAGCCAATTCTGGTTTGTAATAAAACTTTGAAAATATTTACAGGAACAAAAATACAAAAAACTAATCTGTGCATAAGAAATACTGATTACCTTCAGAAGACGCATGCCAAGAGGGGCCATGAAACTTCTGGACGGCTGGCTTCTACTTCTTTACCTGGATATGGTTTCAGGAGTGTTTTTATTATTGAAAATATCTAAGTATATAGTGGTACTCCTTCTCTTTCCTGCTATATATTTAAATAAAAGGTATTGCTTAAAAACCAGAGGTGGGGGGTATAAAACCTCACTAAGTGTCATTGCTTATACATCCGAGGTTAGCTGCAAATCACCATGGTAACCTGATAAACAAGAATTTGTTCTCCTCAACTGTCATTTTATAGTAGTAGTAAAACAGTTAAGGAAAAAATAGAACAAAAGATGTGTAAATAAATATGATATCTTATTAACTAGATGCTATGTTTTTCATTTAAAGAGAAATAGGGGTTGGGGAGATAGCTCAGCAGTCTAAGTACCTACCTGGCAAATATGCAAGGGCTTGAGTTTGATTGCTGGAATCCCAAGTGCACCAGACAAACCTAAAACTGGGTGTGGTGGTGCATACCTGTAATCTCAGTCCTGGGGAGGCTGAAACAAGAGAATCACTATCAGACTAATAACTTTTAAAAAATAAGTGAAAGATTTAAACCAGAGGGCTGGGGAGATAGCTCAGTAGAATAAGCGCTTGTCTTGAAAGCACGGGGTTATGAGTTCAATCCTTGGTACTGAAAAAAAAAAAAGATTTAAATTAGCACAAACTCATTTTGTGTTTTTGTTGTTTGTGTTTTTGTTGTTGTTGTTATGTTCACATGAATATACCCTGGCAAAAACACAATGGTACCTCAGCTCACAGGATTATTTCTTTCCCCTTTTATGGTCACTACAGAATTGGATGAGCACTGAATCAAATCTAATGGTTAGGTTCAATATTGACCTTACAGAGAAATTTGATTCAGTTCCTGTCCTTTCAGTTTGAGACCAGAATCATGGAAAAAATTAAATGTGTGAACAGAGATATTGTTGTACGTGAATTACTAAGCTGAGATCGAGTCTCGCACTTTATGTGCTTGGCTGTAATTCTGGTAGTTTATTTACCTTATTAAAATCAATCTTTTGCCTCAGCCTGATTTATGATCATCACATTATTAACTAAGTTTAATCAAAATATAGATTTTTTTTTTTTTCATTTCAGGCCAGGATGACCAACATCCCATCCTTCATCTTTTTTTTTTTTTTTTAAACTTATATATTTGGTACAGAGTCTCACTATGCAGCTTGCGCTCACAGTGATCCTCTTGCTATCAGCCTCCCCAGTGCTGGGACTATGGGCCTGTGCCACCATGCCCAGGCTCAGCGCCCTGCAGGCAGGCCTGGCATATTGTAGTATTATTAAGATAAGTGTTCTTTTTTTTCATTCACTGCTCAGTTAACAATCAAGGTGCATCTTAAGAGTGAAGAACAATTTTAACAGATTTTGACAAAAATGTTTATTCAGTAAAATGTATAGAAACATTTTATATGATTGTTTCATTAGAAAAATCAGGCTTTGTCAGACATAGCATTTCTAAGAGATTGTTTTAAGTGGAAACTTAAAGTATTCATAAATATAAAATCCTTACTGGCCTATGTCTAATGATGGACACATACACACATGTGTGTGGGGGTGGGGAGGCACAAGAGTTCAAGAAATAGATATTATAGGGTCAGGGAGATAACTCAGTAGAATAAGTGCTTGCCTGGCAAGTACAAGGTCCTGAGTTCAATCCCTGGTATAATAAATAAAATAAATAGATAAATAAATAAATAAGTACTACAGATTTCAAAAACACATACTTTGGGAAAGAATATGCACATTATTTGAACCTTTAATTCAAATTGTGTCTATTTACTAATTCTATTTTATGCCTGCCTTCTCATCAATCACTGTAACTTTTCTCTAATTTTCCATTTAATTCTATACAGTATTTACTTTTGAAAACAGGATAAATCCCCAACTCTTTAGTCAATGAAAGTGACAGGTTAGGCCCTCATCACTTTCCAGCAGTGAGTGCAGTATTACAATAAGTATGCTCTCAAGAGAAGGCAGGTAATTTATAAGACTTGAATGGCTGAAATTATGTTAGAACAACTTTGGTATTGAGATGGTGAAATACTGGGGGATGCAAAGAGCTGATAATGTACCCTATGTTACACTTGTTCCCCCATACATAAATTAGCAGGTACTTATTGTGTATTCTTGGTAACATTCTAAGTTGTTTTCAGTGAGAAGTGCACGATACAAATTCAGAAGTCTCCATATACTTAGGAATGTATTACGTACACTTCAGATAACAAATCAAATGGAAAGTGACATGAGCAGAGATCACTGTCAGTCCAGAGGTTAAGATGTATTTTCTACTTCTGAATCTCACTTTTTTTTTTTTTCCTCGTGGTACCAGGAATTGAAATGAATCTCACTCTTGATACCCATATTGTTGGGGGTCAGGGAGTTGTATGTTTTGATGTGGTGAGAGACCACCATAGAGATTAAGTAAAAGCTCCTTTCTGGGCCTCCAACTTGTTACTCCTGAAAAGCATGATTTGTGTATTACTCTTAGAGACTAAAAAGTGGTTTTTGCCAAAAACTACAATCTTCACTCAGTCCTACAAATGTCCAAAAGGTAACTGAAAGCACAGCAGAGCTTTTCATTTTGTAAAACTCTGGGTCAAGTTCTTTGAAGCTGTACTTATAAGCATATTAGTCATAGAGGGAGTCTCTGTCCACAGTGTGTCAAGATGAAGTCTATGGGCCTTAAGTTTACCTACTCTGTTTCATCCCCCTTCACGATGGAGGACACCAAGATAAGAGCAACTAAAGTGACTTCTAAGACTCATGGGGACATTTAATGAACGTCCAGTTTCAGAATCTCTCCCTGGAGCAATCACTTGAAGTCCCACTAATCATCTGGGTCTCCTAAAAAGCAGAGCCTCTGTGGACTGAAGCCACCCCAGTGACAATCACTTCATGGGAAGAAACTGATCTCAAGGTCATGAGGCTCCATCCAGAACTAGGAAATTGGAATTGAACTCATGCTCAACTGGACCATGCCAGCTAACCTTAGAAAGCAGGCCTCCTGCTTTTGTGGGTGGGCCAGTGTTATGGCTTATGTCTAGTTGTCCCCCCAAAGCCTCATGGAGTCATTGGGCGGGAACTTCTAGAGTTTGAGACTTGATCCTTGATCCCTGGGATTATGGGTTTTAGTACTGATGGGATTATGGGTGGAAGTACTTCTGGGATTATGGGTGTAGCCTATGGCGGGAGCTAAGGCGGAGAGCCTGAATGTAATATAAAGAGAGACAGACTGGAGCTCGAGCTGTTGCTGTTGCTCTCTGCTGCCCTGTTCGGTCGGCTACTTCTGCCACCATTTTGTTGCTGTTCTACCGCCATGAACTGGATGCTCTCTGCTCTGTTCCACTCAGCCTTGGGCCAGCCAAATATGGACTGAAACCTCCACAAACTGTGAGCCAAATAAACCTTTTCTTCCTTCATCTTGAGTGTCAGGTATTTGTCTCAGCAACGAGCAAAAAGTAACTAATACAGCCAGACTGACCCTTTCCCTCAGAATATGCCCCCTCTAGCTCCTACATGAACTGGAGTCTTTTCCAACCTTGGAATGAAAGCCATTGTCTAGAAATTCATGCTGTCTAAGGGTGAAAGATTTTCATTGAGTATTACTTTGTTGATCACATATGATGAGAAGACTATGTGCACCTACTAATGTATCCTTCATAAAGAAGGTAAGTTGTTAGAAAAGATTGGTGATGAGAATTCTAACTGTATCACTGTTCTTTTCCTAGGAAGCTCGTAGAGACACATCTGAAAGCCATCCCCAGTTATGCATTTTCAAATCTGCCCAATATTTCCAGGATGTAAGTCATTTTTTCTCTTGTTTTTTTTTTTCTTTAATTTTGTTTAGTGCAGGGTCTACAGGGTCTCACAACACTTGTAGTGATCCTCCTGTTTTCAGCCTTCCAGGTGCTGGGATAACAGGTGTGCATCACCATGCCCAGTCTCCATTACCTCTCATCTTGCCCTGGAGGTGGGGCCAGTACCACACCCTGGGGATCGAACCCCAGCCCCTAGGTTTGTCTAAATAGGTGCTTTAATCTGCTGAGTTATCTGGCCCACCCTAATATAAAGAGAAGTTTTTTAAATCAAGAGAAGCTTGCAACAGTGCCCATGCTACTTTCTCAAATGTGTTCTGTCTGAAAAAGTATTTATTATGCTTCTTGCAGATGTCAGTGATGTGTACATTTTAATGTATTTGAAAATTTTATGTACCTGATATTTACCTAATTTTATTTCATCTCTACTTATTAGTTCATAGATTTTTTTAAAAAACAAAACATAAATCAAATTTAAATTGATTTGATCCTGAGAAGTTCATCATTGTTGGCTTGTTTTAATATATCTTGTAATATAACAGACCTTTTTTTTTTAACTTTTAAAAAAAAATTTTTTTCTTGTTTCAGAACTTTTGTTTGTTTATTTATGTATTTATTATTATGGCCAGCTCAGCCTGCCCTGAGGGCAGGACTGGCGCAGCATGTGGTGCTGGGGATCGAACCGTGGTCCCTGCAGCCACCTGCAGGTGCTTTAGACCACTGAGCCATCCCACCAGGCCCCTATAACAGACCTTTAGCTCCCATAAACAGATCTATATGTCACTCTCTAGTCCACTTAGCCACTTGCTAATTGACCAGCTTCTCGGTACTAATATAAATACTCACATTTGGTCAAAAATGTAACCAGTTAGCCTATAATCCCAGCACTGGGGAGGCTGAGGCAGGAGGATCACTGAGAATTCAAGACCATCCTGAGCTATAAAGCAAGCTCAAGGTCAACCTGAACTGCATAGAGAGACCCTGGCTCAAAAAGAAAAAAAGAAAAGTAACCAGTGTTTTCAGACTTTTATACATTAACAAAAAGAAAAAAGAATTAAAAATAATTTTTAAACCTTGAAAACTGAATTACTGCATATCCACATATCCAGAAGTAGGAGAAAAGGAACCTCCAAGTTAGTCTGACAAGTAGCTTGTCTATGAGATGAATGAGATCTTTATTTCATTTCATTAATTCTGACCTGCAATCTGGGTAACTCACACATTCCAAATAATACCACCTGGCTATCACTCAATTCCAACCATTTACTGTTTATTTGCCTCTTTAGTAGTTCTCACTCGGGAGCAGTTAGGACATTTAACCCTTTTGGCTGCCAAACTGGAGAAGGCACTGTCATGGCACCTAGTGGGTAGAAGACAAGGCTGCTGCCAAGCTGGTCACCCCAGTAGGAGAGCCCCTCAGCAGAGGACTCAGTACAAAACACCCGCAGCACCGCGGGACCATCCGCTCTGAAGTCTTGGATGCTTCTGTCCAGCGCTTGTTTTTTCAACTTCTCGCTGTTTTGGTTTCTCTGACATTTCTCTTGCCCCAACCTTATCATCTCACATGATTCCTCTTCAGTCTCCTGTCCTGACTCCTCTTTTTAAAAACTCTTTGTAATGTCTTAACTGCATATTTCATCCTATTTCCTCTGTACTCCACACTCCTTGTGTCAGTGCCTCTACTCCCTAGTCCTCATGATCACTAATGCAACTAATTCCTAGGCAAGTAGCTCTAGGCCTGATTCACCCTTACAGTTCAAGCCTTCAGGTAAAGCTTCGCAAAATCGATGTTTAAGGTCCCATGAGTACATTCAGTTCAGTTTACCCCAAATAAATACATCATCTTGGCCCAGACTGCTCTTTCTCTACTCCTGTTAATAATAGCAGCATCTTGAACCCCAAAGATCTCAAATTCCTTTTAGCTCTTCCTATTCTCTTTTGTCTCTTTAAATGGCTGTCCACTTGTCTCCAAGTGGATGTCCCAACCCCTTCACTCAATAAGCATTTCTTGGGGGAAAAAAAATATTTATTGAGCCCTACTCGATGGTGCCTACCACTTTGTGAGATGCTCCCAATATAGCAAGAGGTGCCACATAGCCTGTGCGCTGCATCATGATGGGATCGCTTACTGAATACAATAAGTATTTCTAAAAGAGGCTGAATTACCTATTACCTGTATAGGAGAAGGAAAAGATTGAGAAGGCTTCTGAAAAGACGTGATGCTGAGCCTGTGATCTGCATTGCCTCGTAAATAGTAAGAGAAAACATAGCTCCAAACAGGAGGGGGGAAAAATCTAGAGCTCTGAGAAATTAGACTAAATTTGTTGGGCCTGGAGCTTAGGCTGAGAAGGAGGCGGAAGGACAGGAGAAAAGGATGAAGAAAGGAAAGAAGGAAGAAATTGTAAAAAGGAAGTCAGCTGTGGTGGCACAGATCGATAATTCCAGCTGCTACACGGGCCAAGTCAGGAGGGCTAGAGATTGAAGGTCAGTCTGGACAACTTAGCCAGACCTTACCTAAAAGCAAAAGTCTAGGGATACAGCTCAGAACAAGAGCACTAGCTTGGCATGCACAGGTCCTAGTTGCGACTCCCAGTACCACAGAAACAAACAAATAAACAACTGGTAGGTATGGATCACGCAAAGAAGGAGTTTGAAATCTTCCCAAGCACTAGGCCACTGAAGACCATGCTTTCGTTTCAGAAGCATGCTGGGGCTGTGCCATGGAGACCACTCACAGCAAAGAGACAAGGCTGCAGACAGGAAGCCAGCAGAGGGGCTGATGTGGTACCCAAGGGAGACGCCAAATTGAGTTCCATTCAGCGGCTGAGTGGAATAAAGAAAATACACAGAGATTGAATAAACAACTAATGGAGAATGTACAGACTTGAAATTAATTAATTGAGACTTATAGGCAGAGATGAATTGCATCCAAATTTCTGATTATGACATCTGTGTCTTTGAAGAAGGCATTCAGTGGGATACAGGGAAGTTTTCATGTTGTTGCTGTGGAGGAGCATAAGGTAATTGAACTCAGTTCAGAGCGTATGATTTTGAGGTACAGATATAGTCACTGGATATCATGACATAGACATGATTTTTATTTATTTAGTAAATCTATAGCCTCAAATACGTACATAGTCTCTACTACGTGCCAATCTCTATTCAAAGAGCTGTGGATGCCTCAAAGAACAAGTGGGTAGAAATCCACATTCACAAGAGGTCATGTTCAAGTAGGAGGATGCAGGCCATGAATCAAAACACAATAAATGAGTAAATTAAATACCAATTTAGGAGGAGATACTGTATATTGGAAAATTAAGTGAAAGAGTAAGAGACATTGAAAACGTGTGTATGTGGAGGACTCAGAGGAGATATATGAGAAAAGACACTTATGCATCGTGAACAGGTGGATTCAGCTGGAGCCAGGCAAAGGCACAGAGAGAGAGAGAACCAAAGCGTGAAAGAGGCACAGTGTTGAAAGCATGCAGTCCCTGAGTAGGTAGAAGTGGGCACCCTCCAAACAGAAGGCTTGACGTTCACAGGAAAATGTTCTTGTCATAGTAAAGAAGTTACAGTAAAACACAGGCAGATGCAAGTACATTGATAAGTTACCATGGGCTAGGGAGATAGCTCCGCAGTCTAAGGGCCTGCCTGGCAAGCTCAAGGACCTGGATTCAGTCCCTGGTACTGCATGCCACACTGGCTTGCACCAAGCTGGCCATGGAAATCAGGCGTGGTGGTGGTGGTGCACGCCTATAATCCTAGCACTGGGGAGGTCGAGACAGGAGGATCACTAGGAGCTTAAGCTGCATAGCAAGACCCTATCCCAAATAAATAAAGATAATATATATGTGCTATTGGTGGTGCATTCAAGGCATTCCTGTTTCAAGATTTAAAACAGGACACACAGGGCACCCAGGAAGACTTAAGGTCCTGATGCGGCTTCTAGGGAAACAATGCTGCATTCTCTGGGTGTCTGTTCTGTACCCTTTGGGACTACCTAACACCTCTGCACTGGTCCCGTTTGCTTGCCTGTATTCCCCATACACAGGAATTCCCTGAAGCCAGGACAAAGCTTGTTCTGCCAGTTTCCAGCCAGACATCTGACATAAAATAAGTGGTCAATAGATGAAATGAAAACAAATACAAGCGCATACAAAGGAAGATATGGTACAGCTCAGGGCAAAGGGAGAGACACCAGGATGGTGCTAAGTGTACCTGATGCAGCGCAAATCCACCCCCTTTAATTTTAGCATAAATATTGACAGCATAAAATATCCCATTCTGGATAATAAGCGATACAGCCGCTGTAGTAATTATGTAAGATTTACATGATAAGTGATTTGAAGATGAGATAGGATCTGATTTTTTTCCAGCTATGAAAATAATATATAATGAGAAGCATGTGGCTACTTAATCCCACTGAATAAATGGTCCCTGTTTATCTGTTTTCACAGCTATGCTTTAACAGTCCTGAAGGGAGGTGCCCTTAATTTGGAGAAACACGATGTGGTCGGTGTGGACTGATCAGCCCTCTTAGATAGATTCTTGAGAAAGGCTCACATTTCTTAACTAAGAGCTTCAATAGATAAACGTCAAAGGGCTGACCAGATAGCTCAGCAGATTAAAGCGCCTGCTTAGGCAGGTTCAGTCCCCAGGGTGCCATGCTGGCCCCGCCCAAGGGATGTTCCTGGGACTGTGATTGAGACTGGGCGTCGTGGCATGCACCTGTAATCCCAGCGCTTGGGAGGCTGTAAACAGGAGAGTCACTATGATTCCAATCTATGTAGTGAGACCCTGAACACCTGTATACCCTGTAGACCCTCCCCTAAATACAGGAAAAAAAAAAAAACCATCCAGCAATGGCTATGATGCAAGCCTAAGGAAGCAAACTGGCAGGCTTCAAAGTGACTCTGGGGGGGGCCTGGCGGGATGGCTCAGTGGTCTAAAGCGCCTGCTTGGGAAAGCTTGGGCGGCTTCAGGGACCGCTGTTTGATCCCTGGCACCACATGCTGCGCCAGCCCTGCCCTCAGGGCGGGCTGAGCTGGCCATAGAAATGAGTGAATAAACAAAGGTTCTGAAACAAGAAAAAAAAAAAATAAATAAAATTAAAAAAAAAAAAAAAAAAACAAAGTGACTCTGGGCTTGCAGGGGACTCTCCTGCACCCATGGTCAAACCTCTGTGGCCCTTAAACAATAGATTAGCCATTTTAAATGTGTTCAGTTGTTCTCTCCATGGGAGAAGCATAGTATTTGGAATAAAACAATTTATATAATGTTGATGTACACAAGGTATACAGTTAGGAGACCTGACAAATCTAAAGATAATTGCTTAAAGAATAGGTACTTCAAAAGAAAAACACAGGGACGGGGGCGGGGATATAGCTGAGCAGTGTAAGTGTCTGCCTGGCAAGACCAAGGTCCTGAGTTTGATCTGTGGTGCCAAAACACAAAACAACGACAACAAAAATTACCAAAGAGAACTGCAGAGACATTACAATAGTCACAACAAACATGATTTTGAAAATTCAATGTGAAATAATTAGTGCCATGTTGCTGAAAATATTTTACTAAGAAATTCAATTCAAAATGATTCTTGGGCTGGCCAAATAG
The DNA here is from genome assembly GCA_004027025.1 of Myocastor coypus. Classification (NCBI taxonomy): domain Eukaryota; kingdom Metazoa; phylum Chordata; class Mammalia; order Rodentia; family Myocastoridae; genus Myocastor; species Myocastor coypus. The sequence continues at coordinate 9,610 of PVJA010049876.1, forward strand.
CTCAGTGGATTAAAGCTCCTGCAAGCAGGCGCAGGGGCCTGGGTTTTGGTCCCCAGGCCTGTTGTGCTGGCCTGGCCCACAGGGCTTGCTGAGATAGCAGTTGAGACTGGGTGTAGAGGTGCGTGCCTATAACCCCAGCTCTTGGGAGGCTGTAAAGAAGTGAATCACTGCCGGACATGGTGGCTCACACCTGTAATCCCAGCACTTGGGAGGCTGAGACAGGAGGATCGGTGCAAGTTCGAGACCAGCCTGGGCTACAAAAGTGAGCTCAAGGCCAGCCTCAACTGCATAGCAAAACCCTGTCTCAAAAAGACAAAAAAAAAAAAAAAGTGAATCACTATGAGTCCAGTGTAGTAGAGAGACCCTGAACACCCTGTAAACCCTTCCTTAAAACAAACAAACAAACAAAAAAGTGGTTCTCAACCTTTCCTTCACAGTATAATCACCTAGGAAGCTTTTGGAAGTAAATTGCTTGATCTGATTTAGTTATCTTGCACTAGATCTTGAATGTCTATATTTTAAAAGCCCCTTAGATAGTTCAACCATGTCCAGGCTTGAAAATCTCTGCTATGCGTGGAGCTGGACATTATGTATTACTCCTTAACTTTCCCAGATGTCACTGATTTCAGAGCCATTTGGCTCTCAATATAAAACGGTCATTGAATTCATCTGCATTAGTCATTTTCATTACAAGATGGAATTTCAGAAAACAATTGAAAACCTTTTTCCTTATGTATTCCTGGAAAGCTCTGTGTAGGAGTTTCCCTGTTTTTCTTTTTTTGGCAATTAAAACTGTGATTTTTATCTTCTGCTTATGAAATCTAAGCTGAATCTTAAATTTCCCACCTTTCAAGATCAAAAGCGGTCATGACAGAACATGTGGCCATCACTCTGCAAAAGGCTCTTCTAGAGAATTGTGATTTTTCTCTTTATCCTCTTTAAAATGTCATTTCTAACTCTATGTGATTAAATGCCCTCTTTTAAACGTTTCTTAATTATTTTAATGTCATTTACTAATGATTTTATTTTTGCTATTTTATGTAACACATCTGTTCATTCATTCACTTAATACATTTATGAAGTGTCTACCACATATCAAGAACTATAAAAAGCAACTCAAGATTTTTAAAAATTTTTTTTAATTTTTTCTTATTTCAGAACTTTTGTTTGTTTGTTTATTTATTTACTTTTATGGCCAGCTCAGCCTGCCCTGAGGGAAGGGCTGGCGCAGCTTGTGGAATCGGGGATCGAACCGCAGTCCCTGCAGCCGCCTAAGCTTTCCTAAGCAGGTGCTTTAGACCACTGAACCATCCTGCCAGGCCCAGCAACTCAAGATTGACTGGTCAAAAGCACATACAATCCTTGAGTTCACAGAATTTTTTTTTTTTTTTTTTTAAGACAGAGTCTCACTATGTAGTTCAGGCTGGCCTTGAGCTTACTTTTGCAGCCCAGGCTGGTCTCGAGCTCACACTGATCCTCCTGCCTCAGCCTCCCAAGTGCTGGGATTGTAGGCATATGCAACCATACCCAGCGAATTCACAGAATTTAATCACATGAAATAATACATGTCAAATATCCAAACCACTGGAAGGGTGCACTGTGGTCATTACTGAAAGGAGAAGTTTGTGACACTATGACACATACCATGGAACCTTAAATTTGTCAGGAAGCTAGGGAAAAACTTCTAATGGAAATGACTATGGGGACCTTAGCATGAACAAGACACAAAATATTGGGAAAGTTGATGCATCATGGGTCCTGTATCAAAAGTAGCGGTTAGTTTTCACATGATTAGAGAGAATGCAAGCAGCCTCTGTATGCTCCATGATCAGGGAAGCCCCTAGCAAAGCGATTACATCAAAAGTGACATTTGGAGCCCACAGCCTCACTAACTTTCTACTTTGTCTCTATTTTTTGTAATGTTCAGCTACTTGTCTATAGATGCAACTCTGCAGCGGCTGGAGTCACATTCCTTCTACAATTTGAGTAAGATGACTCACATGTAAGTACCAGAAACAGTGTACCCTAGACCCAAGTCGCAGTGCATCTGGGCTGACAATCTAGAGACTACAGATGGCAGTGACAGCTTGCTTCCAGATCATAGGGCAAAACTGCTTATGAGTAAATTCTCAACTTGTCTGTCTAAGTTTATGTTAGCCAATCCTAGTTATTTTTCATTTCTACTGTTGGAAGTAAAGTAATCCTGGCCTTGAACTGTTCCTCACTCTATTACTGCTATTTGAGCACATTTTATTGGTATACATGATGTCAGTTAGTGAATATATATCAAGGACTTACCTGATCCTACATAAGACATTTTTTTCCTGCCTCAAGTTGCCTTCAAGGTGGGTCTGGGGATGGAACTGCCATCCCTTGTGACTGACTGGGACTGCCTGTGCAGGTGCTTAAACCACTGAACTAAAGCAAAAGCCCTGAGCCTACATAAGAGTCTACAAAACTGGTATTTTTCCTTAATCAGGAAAAACAAAACTCATTCAGTGATATTAGACAGAAGGAAAAATGATAGTCATAGCTAAGGAGTTGGTCCGAGTTGGATTTAAAAATGAGCTTCTCACTAATCTTGAAAAAGGTAATGTAATTTCTCACTTACACAGAAAGCATAGTAAAAGCTCCAACTTAACTTGATTATAACTATGAAGTGATATAATGCATGTAAGCATTTAGCACAATGCCTGACACATCAAACTAATAAATACGCTTCAGAAATACTGTTTTTGTTATTTTTCTGGTGTATTACAATCTATGAGGTTTACGTAAGTCATCGTATTGCATTACTTTACACAGTCTTTAAGTTATGAAATATTACCTACTGTCTTTTGAGGGATTACTGGGAATCAAACTCAGGACCTTATGCTTGCCAGGTAGGCATTGTGTAGAAAATTTTTCACTGTATAAAGAATATACAGAATGGCAGCAAAGAATATAAAATGCATAAGGGCTCATCCCAAAATAGCTAAGTGGATTTGAAATTTCCTTTTGCATACTTCATGTGCTGCTCGGGCCAGTTTCAAGAGCACCTGCAGGTACAGGAGAGCTCTGACATCCAGATAAACCGTGCTCATAAGCTTCGCTGAGCGCAAGGGCTTGCGTTCTCCAAAACACTGCATTTTTCTGGTTCTAAACCTTGGGCTGGCCAGATTGCTCAGTGGACTAAAGCGCCTGCTTAGGCAGGCACACTGATCAGGGTTTGATCCTTTGGCATGCTATGCTGGCCTCCCCAACACCCCACCAAGGTGCACTGAGATGGTGGCTAAGACTAGGCACGGTGGTACATGCCTGTAATCCCCGCGCTTGGGAGGCTGAAAACAAGGGAATTACCGTGAATCCAATCTGTGTAGTGAGACCCTATAGATTCTGCTAAATACAAACATAAATAAATATATCTAAACCTTTCCTTGTATTTCAAAGCTAACTTAAAACTAGAAAGTAAATGCAGTTTTGAAATTTTGTGGGTGAAGATCATTAAGCTAGGAGATCGATTTCCTAGGTGATAAAGTAAAGTTCTCCAGAATTACACCTAGACATCAGAAAGGCCAAAGTGAAGAGCTTATGCACCACATGCATGATTGGGAATTCAGTGAAGTGGCCGCACAGTATAGTGAAGATAAAGCCAGACGGGGGGAGACTTGGGTCGGATGCACACACAAAATACCAGCAGGATAAAGAAAAATTTAGAAACATAGAAACAAATTTTTCCTGTTATTGTGCCATAATTAACATCTAGCAGGTGCCAATTTTTTCCCCAGAAAATAGTGTTTTGTTCACTGTCTTTTGACTCACTGATTTTTCAAATAGTTCCTCCTTGGTAGAAAGCTGGGGATAGGGGAGTGGAGTGGAGACGCAGAGGAAAGGCAGGAGAGGAGATGAGAAGTGGGGGAGAGAGGAGAAGGGAGGGATAGGAGGGAAGGTGAGAGAA
>PVJA010049877.1:0-13501 GCA_004027025.1 Myocastor coypus
GAGAGAAGGAGGAATGGAGGGAGGGAGGGAGAAGAGAGGGATGGATGGAGGGAGGGAGGAAGGGAGAGAAGGAGGGAGGAAGGGAGGGAGGGAGAGAGGAAGGGAGGGAGGAAGAGAGAGAGTTTTTCCTTTTCTGATCTAGTCTGATTCCCCATTTGCCAGCACCAGATTTTCACAACTACAGTTTCAGGGCCAAATTCTCTTTCTTCCCTCTGAGGAACATTTATTTGCATAGCCATGACAGCTTCCAATTAGTCCGCAGAGTGTCATTTAGGATCCACACCAATCTGTTGTTGCTGTTATTCCAAAATGGTAGCAACCTTGAATGCTGAATTTGAAAACCAAGTATGAAGCAAAGAAAGACATTTTAGAAGAATTAAATGAGATACCTGCCTTCTAGTAATTCTTTTGTGTGGGCTGTTTAAATAAAGAGTTGATTGATGATTCTATGAAAATCATTCATTCAAAGCAAGCATGTCAGTCTCCATGGTTCTGAGGTAGTGTCTGGTTGTGGGCCATTAGGCACTCTTATTCCAGATTGCCATAGCCCTTTTTAAAATCTTCTGTCTTATAAAATAATTGTTTTACATAGTAAGATTTTGTATGAGATGTACCATAATTTACTGATATCTGCCCAAGGAGTTTGTACCTTGAAAGAATTTTATATTTATATCTGAAGTAAAAAAAAAAAATCATTGAGTGGAGTTCAAGATTTTCTAAGTGATAACATATTCTATTCCATAGGAAATATGCTACATGTAGATTTTAGTGTATTGATATGATAATCCTTGAATCATATACCCAGATATAAAAGTACAACAACATTTTTACTTAATAATTATTGTAGTAAGCTATTACTTGAAAGCGTGCCAAATTTTTCCACACTTGTCTTCTCAATTAAAAGATTATTTTAAAATTAGTTTAGAATTCATTATCATGCCATTCTTTACAATTGAGAATATGGTCCTGAGAGAGACAGGCAGGGATACAATAGTGGTCTCGTCATTTTAAGTTTGTAGAGATGTCTCAGTCTTTCCTATACCATGTTCATTCTGTAACTGGAATCTTTAAGCAAAAGATAGATTAACTTAGAAGATATGAGAATTTTATTTGATATTAAGATTTTTTTTGCATGCACAGGGATTCACAGGAAAATAAATGAAGAACTTAAAGCAGTGGCTAGACTAGCGGGACCCTTTTATATACCCTTTTAACTAAGGCAATAAATTATAGAAAAGTAAGCAAAGGAAGAGAGCTTTGGATTTCCTAGAGTGGTGCATTGTGAGAAAGTAGAGATGGAGATAATGGTACATAAGGTTTTGCTTATATACTCATCCAAGAGCTGTTTTCATTTCTAAAGATAAAGTGTGTTTTTCTTCTTTGTGTGGAAAACGAAGCTCTTTTGTATAGGAGATACATGTCTTGTATTTTAGGAGTAGAGGGGAAGAACAGAGAGCTCTTTCTATGTCTGCTTTTTCTCAGTTGCCTTCAACTAGAAGTAATCCTACAACAAATTAGTATATTTAGAGCTGACATAGTCTGATCTCTTCCAGACCCTGTGACCTTCAGCAAGTTCCTCCACTTCTCTAAGTCTCAGCCTCCTCCCATGCAAAGTGGAGATAATAATAGCATCTATGTGATACAGTGTTGTGGGCATTAAGGAAGAAATCTAAATAGGAAACTCAGCACAAAGCTTGGTACATAACACAGTTGAATACGGAATAGTTATCATTACTTTTTAATCCTTATTATCTCTTTCAATGCTTTCACAAATATTATTCAGAGACACAGAATAAAACGCTACCAACTGTCTCTTGCTAATCATACATGTAAATATATACTCAAGAAATGGGAGAATGTGAAAAATAATATCAAGATAATTTAGTGTGAAGTATAAATAATTAATAGAGATTTGAAAATCAATTATTTAAGCTGACAATAATAGGAGGGAAGTTTAAATTGAGGCACATGGGCTCAGACTTATAGCTGACATCTAGATGTCCACCAAAGTCTTAGGCGCTCATAGCTAGACCTTTGGGCAGGTGACAAGTTGATAGTGGTATGAAACTCATAAATGGATCAATGATGCCAAGAAGTCAGGTGCATGCAGGACGCGGGTCATTGGTAGCACAGCCTATGATGGTCTATCTCCTCCCTTCTCTCTGGACTGCACTCTGTTTTAAGCACAGCCATATCACAAACAAGCCTCCTCTGCCTCACTCCTCTGCCTGCTGTCCCGCTTTGGGGCCAGCTGACTGTGAAATCTCTTTAATGCCTGAGCCAAAACAAACCTTCCCCCCTTGAAACTGTGGGCATTGGGTATTGCACCTCAGCAATGAGAGAGTAACCAAGACGAGATTAAATAGTTTTGTAACTGTAACTCCTTAGTCGTGTGGATGTTTGTGTATGAGTAGGCGAGTGCGCTTTCCTCGGCATCTACTCCTAAAGTCTGGGTCATTACTTTTGCACTCAGTTCTAACCAGCTAGTGGATCGTGCCAGTATTCCCTGCTTCACATCCATTACTTCACTTTAGTTTCCAGTCCCATTCTGTTAGATCACTGTAAAGCCACCCTGGGCAGTCTTTTAATAGTTTCCATCTTCTATTAAATCCTATATTCTGCCACCAGATTGATTTTCTTGAAGCCATTTTGTGTAATTTTTCTGATTTCTCATGGCCTACTTAGTAAGATTATAATTCTTTGAAAAATGTTTTCCAATCCAACCCTAACTTACCTTTCCAGCTGTGTTTCACTCCATATCCCTACACCTGTTATCCATTCTAGTGAGAGGAAAGTGTTCTAGCATGGGAATAAGGGGGAGGACTCAAGATCAGGCTCTTTACGTGGAGTCCTGCTCCACCAGCAGCCAGTTTTAAACTAGAAGTCCAGATACTCTGAATTTTGGAATGAGAATTACATGAGCCTTCTTGTGGTAAAAATGTTGGCTTTATGATATATACTTTACTCATATGTAAAGGCACTTTCTACATCTGCAGGCTAGGGAGCTACTTTTCACATTTAAAGTAATCATCTCGTATTAGTTACCATGCTGGTTGCTTGGACCAAATACTCATAACACACACTGCAGAGGAGAGGTTTGGGTGGGCTCACGGTTTCAGAGGATTTGGGCCACTGCTATTGGGCCTTGAGAAAGAAACATTATGGCAGAAGGGCATGATGGCATGAAGCTGCTCACCTCATGGGGGCCAGGAAACAACACCAGAGACAAAGAGACAAAGACCATACAGTGCCCAAAGTCATTCTTTCATGACCCACCTAGAGAAGGGTTTTTTTGTTTGTTTGGTTGGTTTTGTGGACTGGCTCAGACTGCCTTAAGGGTATGCAAAGTGAGACTTATTGAGCTGGGGATTGGATGGCTGTCCCCTATGCCTGACTGTATTTGCCTGAGCAGATGCTTAAACCACTGAGCTAACTGGTAGGCCCTCTGCCCAGAGATACAAGAAATGTGCTTTATGAACCTTAGTGTGTGTTCAGGCCAATAAAGCTGAATATCTAGCTTAACTATCACACATCTAGAAGAATATTCCAAGTGTTCCAATTCCAGAGAAAGACACACACACACACACACACACACACACACACATGGCATTTAGGGCATCAATAACATCAATAGTGAGACTTGTGCATGAATGCCTTGGCTAAACTCAGGAGAACCTACAGCTGGTGGTGCCAGGGCTGAGGATGTAGACAGCTGAGGGAGTACACTTGTTACAGGACTAATCGTTTGCCTCTTCCATCTGTGTTCTATACTTCCAACAGACCTACCCTTTGAGTGTGAAGGAATTCCCAGAATTTGTTTATCCTAAGCATTCTGCAGTGCAGGTAACTGAACAAGACAATGAGCGCACTACAATGTGCAGAGAATCAGAGTCTGTCTCTGCTGCTAATGTCACGCATGTAAAAAGACATTGATTTGAATCTGGGCCACTTAGCTAAAGAATAGTGAGGAAAACAAAGGGTCCGAGGAAGGTACTTTGACCTATGGGAGAACAGCTCCCTTGGTTTCTCCCAAGTCCAAGACCCAGATAGTTTCCAACTCTGCTTAGCTCTCATGTGATTTGTTCATGGATTCGCTTTGGGAGTGGTAGGTAATTGCCTGCCCAGAATCACCAGATTTTCCAGACAAGATCAGTATGTTTTCATGTCACCAAGAGCAGATAATAATAATAATAATAATAATAATAATAATAATAATAATAAATATTTTGAAGTCTCTACCATGTTTTAGAACCTCTTTATCCTCACCATCATACTAATTTTATTAAGAAACTGAAGCTCCTTTGGGTTAAGCAGTAGAGCCAGGACCTTGAACCGATTCTATTTGCCCCAACAGAAGTCTTGGGATTTGCATTTTTATTTACATAAAGATCTGTATTGCTCTCACCTATCTTCTTTCTCCTGCAGTTTTGATTTTTTACCTTATAAAATTCTCAGTGTAGGTTCTGCCTCAGAGTGAAAAACATACTTCACGAAGTTTTCTTATTACTCTTCTAACATGGGGTGGGATTAGAGGCCGGCTTGGATGTTAGAAATCTAGTTCCCATGTTATCCCTTGTAGAGATTTGAAAGAAAATGTAGAAAGGAAAGCAAAACTAAGCTAACAATTCAGTGCATGTCTGCTAGTTACAAGACAATAAAAAAAGAAAGCCAGTATTGAATATAGCCAAAAGTTACATTCAGAAGATATAAGCTCAAGATATTTAGAAAGCACCTCATAAAACATTTATGCTGCGCTGTTCTGGCCTTGAAGCCAAGCAGCTGATGCACCAACAAATCTTTATAAGGAAACTATGATGTGACAGGCATGGTCTAAGTGGCTGCAGTACGTCTGCTTGCTTTATGAGTTTCATTTTTCCTATGGAGTTTCTTATAAACTTTTCAACATTCCTGGGTTCAAGCTACCTGTCATAAAATCTTTTTTTTTTTTTTTTTTAATATTATTGCTGGCTCAGCCTGCCCTGGGAGTTGGGCTGGCGCAGCATGTGGTGCTGGGGATTGAACCGCAGTCCCTGCAGTTGCCTAAGCTTGCCCAACTAGGCTCTTTAGACTGCTGAGCTATCTCACCTGCCCCTACCTGTCATAAAATCTGAAATAAATTATGTTAAATGTCAAACTGGGGTGCAGTGATTTCTTCAAACACTAATTTATGGGATTAGTTCATTTTATAAATCATCTGCAAAGATGAGATACCTTTTCGCATATAGTGGCATTCTTATAACTTACAATTTGGCTAATAACTACAGTTTTAGAATTTAATTTTTGTATCTTAAGGACTAATATTTGACTGCTGGATCGAATTATGTATGACTTCTACAGCTTTCATCATTTCATGGATATTTAACTGAAGCGCTGCTTTAAAAGTAGACAAAAAGGGCCAGCCAAATAGCTCATGGATTAAAGTACCTGCAAGTAGGTGCAGGTGTTGGGGGTTCGATCCCTGGGTCTGCGGTGCTGCCCAGACCCTGAAGCATATTGAGATGGCAGTTGAAACTGGGCGTGGTGCTGCGTGCCTGTCATCCCAATTCTTGGGAGGCTGTAAATAGGTGGATCAGTATAAGTCTAATCTAGTAGTGAGACCCTGAACATGCTGTAGACCCTTCCCTAAAATAAAAAATATAATAATAAAAATGAAAAAACAGTGAACAAAAAAAAATCCCCTCATGAATTGTGGTCCTCAAGTTTTGTCAGGCTGGCAATGCAGTACATCACATACATTGTACTCAGTGAAAACTATGCTATATACACTGCACTGGTTAGAAAATATTCCACTAGTGAATAATTGTCTCACTTGACTTTGACTACTTTATTCCTATGATGTCTTTTTGTTTTGTTTTAAATCTTTTACTGCCATATAACACTGAAGTAAACAGTAATTAGATACCTGCTAATTTTTCCCCCAAAACAAAAAATGTAAACAAGAAAATAACTCCCTATCCTTGTATAGCTTCTCAAATCATATTAGAAGGGTCTCACACATTCAGTGATCAAGAAATTTTAAAATAGCAACAATAATTTTTGATTGAATAAAAAATTCCCTTTCTTCCTACCCACACCCAAAGTATTTAACATGAAAGATTAGACCTCCTTACACATTAATTTTATACTAGTGGTCATTGTTGCTGATTTATGTCTTTTTGATGCCTAAATTATTAACCAAGATTATCTGGGTAAGTGCCCACATGCACTGTTAAATCTTCATGAACACTGCCCTGAGTGAGGCTCTACTCGCCCCGCACTGTTCTTCTTCCCCCTTGGGTCTTGCCTTCTTCTACTGCTTTGCAGCAGGGTTCAGATTCTGTGCAAGTGTCACTTACAGATCAGGGCTTCAGGCAGAAGGCGCACATACGCAGATGGAAGAGGGTGCTCTCAGAGCTGGCGCTCTCTCTCTGTGGGACGTAATAACTACTGGCCTCTTGCGTGAAAAACATCAGGCCTTGTGTACTAAAAACCAGGCAGGAGTCCAGTGGAGCCCAGTTTGCATTTTTTTGGTATCCATTCTAAGAAGTTATCATTTTCATGAGAATGAGGTGCTTATTCTACCACAGACATCTTAGCTTTGGAAGGCTACTCTGTAGTTCTAATTTCTCCAAGGGCAGTATTTTTCAAGCTTGTTTTTGTCTTCTGTGTTTGGACATCCCGACTTTCCTAGCTTGTGTTTCCCCTGTACTTTATGCTACAAGGGCAATGCTGGGAGTTGGCAGCAGTAGAAGTTAATTCACTTTTTCCCTCAGTGCATATTTTCATATACTTATTAAATTGGTTAGAATCACCATTTCATTTTAGCAATGCTAAATATTTGTACAAGCTCTTTCTGCAGCAGGGAGTACAAGAATAAGCAACATGTCTGTCCGTTGTCAATTGCAGCCCCTTTCATAACAGTCCCTAAAACACTGAGTTTCAGAAAAAGTAGTAGGGATGTTTTTATAAGTACCCATAAGAAGATGAGTTTCTGTCAATAGATTGTGCTGACATTTAACTCTTACTGCACCTAAACAACATCTTGAACTAACTTTCCCTCCCTCCTCTGTTCTTCTTCTTATTTTTTCTTAATGTATTTAGTATAGGGTCTACAGGGTCTCACCACACAGTGGGACTCGTAGTGATTCTCCTGTTTTCAGCCTCCAAAGTGTTGAAATTACAGGCACATGCCACCATGCCCAGTCTCAGTCACCATCTCAGCATGCCAGGGGGTTGGATCCTGCATGGCACTCTGCATCTGGTCTCTGGATCTACCTAAGCAGGTGCTTTAATCCACTGAGCTCTGTAATCAGCCTGCCTTTCCTTTCTTTTTGTCTTGAGAACTGAATCTACCTATGTAGATATTTTATAGTGAACTGCTTTTACAGCCCGTTGCAATTATTTCTGTTTGATGGAATGACTAGCTTCCTGATTAGAACTAAAACAGATGAGAAGCTGAGATTGGCTGATACTTGTTAAATGAAGCAAGGCATTAGTGATTTACGGATAATATCTTCATGACCATAATGGAATGAAAGCGTGTGTCCCCTCTAAATGTATGTTGAAGACCGAATCCACAGTGTGGCTATATTTGGAGATAGGGGTACTGAAGTAATTAAGCTAGATAGGGTGGCAAATGCCTGTAACCCAGACATTCTGAGGGGATGAGGCAAAACAATAACACATTTAAGCCAAGCACAGGAAATTTTGCAATTTAGTGGCACTGCGTCTCAAAAATATAAAATAAACTAAAGACTGGAGGTGCGACTCAGAGCAAAGGCCCTGAGCTCAATCTCGTGTACTGCAGAAAAAAGAAGTAATTAAGATTAAACCAGGTATAGGGGTGGTGCCCTGATCCTGCAGCGACACCATAGAACACTTGCACACCCATGCTTTCACTCCATCCTCATTTCACAAAACAACCCTGCTGTGCCACCCCTGACTTGTCTTCCAGCCTTTAGACCTGTGGGAAAACAGAATTCCAGCTATTAAAGCCCCTGGATTACAGTGCTTTGTTATGATCAGCAGAGTGCACTAAGACAATAATTGATTTATTTTCTTGAGGACGTATATGTAGGGAAGTTAAGCAATTCAAAATAGTTACCCACTTCACATTTTCCAAAATAAGTTGCTGTGTATGCTGAGACACTTGAAAAATTGTGATTGTTTTATGCTGCAGGGTTATCTCTGTGGCCGCTGAAATTGTACGAAAAAGGCCATTTAAAAGTACTGATTCAGATATATTTGAATGTCAGCAATGACATTCAAGTTTGGTGAGAGCTTTACATTTCCGAACAAGATGCAGCCATAGAGTTTGTAGTTATCTAAGCAATTAGAAGTACTGTTAAGTACAATATCCTTGAGTTCCAGGAAGTTTATAAAATAAAAACTTGTCTTCTAATATTTATTCATTTGTGCTCACTTCAGCAGCACATCTACTAATATTTATTCATTTAATTATGCATAGTCAAGCAATTCTAACCGTAGAGGAAAATAGTTCAGCAATACATAGTTATGTGGCTAGGTCAATAGAATTAAGCAAGTTAAATAATGTTATTTTCCTTATATTTTGCAATGGAACTAACGATATTGAACAAATGTTGTTTTTCTACCCATTTTCCCCAAAGAATATATAAGCACATTTTTTAGCAATCATAAAATCTATATTTCCAAAACTGAAATTTTGAAATGGTAGAAAAAATTAAATGGATTTACAAATATTTATAATCCAAATAACTAATCTGAAGCAGCACTATACTAGGAAAGAATATCATGTCTATGTAGTACTTGTTCAGTTCCCACAGGATAAACTAGTCACTGTGCCTAAAATAGACAATACCTGGAAACAGTGTAACTTCAAAATTCAAGGTAATTCCCCATGCTTGATTAAGCAGCGCTTCCACCTCCTAGTAGATTAATTTGCAGTATGGTGTATTTTTATGAATAATTTTGCTTTCTTTTCATGACATTTTTCCACATTTGCCATTAAGACAAATTGTACACTGTGTGACAGAGGTTCTAAACTCCACTGAAGTAGGGCTATAATATTATAATAGTAAGAGCTCAATGATTATTTGTTAGATTACTAAACAAAGGGAAGGGAAAATAAATTATATTTATAGCTCAGTGGAGCTATACTACCATGTCAAGTTTTAGGAATGACAAAACAAAGTAGAAATATGGCCATGCTTTAGAGTCTTTCATATTTCAGACAGTGAAAAAAAGTGGGGAACGTTGGAAAATTGTTCATCCTATTTCACAATGGAATTCTTCCACTTAGTAAATTAAACCTATTCATTTTTAAGTTGTGAATACCTGGTTTGAAATACATTTAGCCATATATATATATATATATATATATATATATATGGAAGGGTTTACATGGTGTTCTGGGTATCACTACTAGATTGAACTCATAGTAATCTGCCTGCTTACAGCCTCCCAAGACCTGGGATTACAGACGCGTGCCACCATACCCAGTCTCAATTGCCATCTCAGCACACCCCAGGGAGCGGGGCTGGTAAGGCAGGCCCAGGGATCGAACCTCTGGCCTGTGTCTATTTGTAGGCACTTTAATCCACTGAGCTATTTGGCCAGCCCCAGATTTTATTCTTTATAAACACAAATATTTCAAACAAATACATATGAATTCAGGAGGAAGTTTTGAAAATTTATTTCAAAAAAAGAGAAAAAAACATTATGAAACAACCAAAAATTATAGCTTATCAAAAGGTTTATGAGAAGACAGAAAAGCAGGTCTGGCCAAATAGCTCATCTGGTTAAAGCGTCTGCAAGCAGGTACAGGGGTCAGGGGTTCAATCCCCGGGCCTGCTGTTCCAGCCCTGCCCCCAGGGTACACTGAGATGGCAATTGAGACTGGGCATGGTGGCCCTTGCTTGTAATCCTAACATGTGGGAGGCTGCAAAATAGGAGGATCACTGCAAGTCGGATCTATGTAGTGAGACTCTGTAAACCCTGTACTAAATACATGTCAAAGAGAGAGAGAGAGAGAGAAGACAGAAAAGCATAATATAAATAAGTTATTGTTCACCAGACATAGAATGAACTTGGCTCTTTGCAGAAATGTCTGTGGTTTTGAAGGAATTTTCTAAACAAAAGAAGTAAATGTAAGGAAGTATGTTCTATAGGGAACATTATTTTTCAGTGTGTATAGTAGTCAGAGTTTACAAGTGAATGTGTTTAATATAGGACAGGCAATTTATAGGATTATTTTATAATGCTCACCCAAAAAGTCAAATGCAGAAGAGTGTAAATGATCCCCAAGTCCAGCCGAAGACCCATGGCAATGCCCTCCACAAGTCCAGCTGGAGGACTAGAGAGCTTGAGACAATGTCACATGCAAGACTACATCAAGGATCTACCTTGGAAAAGCCAAAGGTCACTGGTGGAAGCTAAAACATCTGTGTCACTGTGCTGAAGGACCTGTGCTGAAAGGCTGAAGGGTCTGCACTGAAGCCAGGAAGTGACACTCAAAGAGAACCACCAGCTCATATCAGGAAACTCAGCACAGCAAGCTTCTCCAGGAGAACCCACAGAACATCCTCTTCCCCTCCAGTTCTCTTTCTATGCTCTTGATCACGATCCTCAGGCGGGCATTCCACACCCAGAATCATGTCTACTCAGGTGAGTTTTCTGTTACAAGGTAACTGTTAGAATTCACCACAGTATGTCTAAAAGTCATGTGTTTCTGTGAGAACTTTATTATAGATCGCAGCTATCCAACGACAGTCTGTAGGGCTAGGATGATAGCTTGAAGGTCTAAATGCCTGCCTGGCAAGTGCAAGGACCAGAGTTGGATCCCCAGTACCGATCTCAGTACCGATCCCTGGCACAGATTCCCAGTAACTCAAGCTGTGCTGGCCCCAGAACCCCAGGCACATCATGCCAGACACTGAAACCGGGCATGGTGGCATATGGAGGCTGAGACAGGAAGATAACTGAGTCTGAGCTGCATAGCGAGATCCTGTACCAAAAATACCGAACAAATTATGTAGTAAAAAAGATTCAGTGGACGTTTTCATGGCTTTCATAATACTTTTTCTATGTATGTGCTTTGCATTTTAATCTTTTGTTGTATTTTTACTATGCTTTAGTTTATGCTTTCTACCACCTTCTCTTAAGTTCTGCAATTTTTGCTTGTTGCTGTAGGTGTTAATTTCTTGCACTGGTTGAAAAAGAAAAAAGAAAGACATTCATCAGACATTTATTGATATCAATGGGCAGATTTACAGATTCTGAGGTCTGACAGCATGACAGCTCCTTATACACCAGTGGATACTGATTGGAGCCTAGGGAAGTGTCCTAATTAGCTACGCCCCGAGCGTGTTTCTGGTAAGCTTGGTAGGAGTTGAATGTGTGTACACCACAAAGGGAATCTTGCACTACAGAGCTGCCCAGCCAATGAGAACAGATTCTGAGCGATCCTCTCAGCTTTACTTGGAGTGTTGCAAATGATGACTTTCTCTGTAAGTTAGGAACTTAGTTTAACATGGCA
Source organism: Myocastor coypus (assembly GCA_004027025.1). Taxonomy (NCBI): domain Eukaryota; kingdom Metazoa; phylum Chordata; class Mammalia; order Rodentia; family Myocastoridae; genus Myocastor; species Myocastor coypus. The sequence goes on from PVJA010049877.1 coordinate 11,495, forward strand.
TGCAGGTGAGCCTGTGAAATAATTGTGCCTATGCATTGGATGAATCCTTTCGACATGCCTGATCTCAGTAACTCTCCTGGCCCTGAAATGTCCCATCAGGCAGAAGAGCCCTGTGATAGGTGTCCAAAGTCCTAAAATAAATACTTCAGTGCATGGGAATGCTAACTGTTCAAGTGTGCAGGATTGCACCGGAAATATAAAGACAGAAAAAAAGACTAAAGATAATTCGAGTAGAATGCATAAGAAAGCATTTTCAAAATTTGTCTCAAGTTTTGAAAACATCCTAGCATGTATTGCGCAGTGGCCCCCACAGACGTACAATTATATACAGTGAAATGACAAAGTTTAAGAGAAGTTCCTGTGCTGTTTTGACTATTGCATTTATTCATGAAACTCACATCGAAGTTAAAACATAGAAAGCATCCATAGCTGTCAAATGTTCTGTTGCACGACTTCCCAGCCAATTTCTAACGTATTCATCCAGACACAAGTACTGCACTGAAGTGTTGCACTGGAGCTGAGCAGCAGAATAATACAGTAAGTACTTTTCTGTATTTCTTTCTTTTACTTAGCATGATTTTCTGAAGTGTATCTGTATCACTGCATGTGTCAGTAATTAGTTCTTCTTTAGATGAGTTATGGTACATAAAACTAGAAATGGAAAATAAATAAAGTAATTTATTTTTTTGGGGGGGGATTGCCAGACCAGTGAGATAGCTCAATGGTCTAACTGCTCACCTGGCAAGCACAAGAACAGGGGTTCAATCCCTGGTATCACATGCTGTGCTGGCTCCACCCTGTGCCCACTGAGCTGGCCCCCAAAATCAGGCAGAGTGGCACACACCTGTAATCCCAGCACTGGGAAGGCTATCATAGGGGGATCACTACCAGTCAGAGTTGCATAGTGAGACCCTGTGTCAAATACATAAATAAAACAAGAAAAGAAACTTGCTGCAATAAAGAAGAGATGTGAGTTTATCACACAGTTTAATTTTGAATACAGAAGGAGAAGTGGAGGTATAGTTAAGGAGCAGGTTGAACATCAGTAGACAGAAAAGTACCAAAAGATGGTATCACAGGTAAGAGAGTATTTGGTTAAAGAGACCAAGGGATTCTTGTTGAAGACAGGGCAGGCGATCACCTACAGTTTGGTGACTGGTAGAGAGTTTGCTTGAATATTAAGCATGATCAGATATTGAGGGTGATAGATGAGAGTCAGATAAATTTGACGATAGTTTATTAAAACCAGGAAGTGAACAGAGCAACATGAAAATCCACAGGCTGGGGCTTTGTTAAGTAGTCCTTCCAAGGTTACAGAAATAATCGTCCATGTGTTCTTCAAGAAGCTGTAAATTTTATTTTACTATTTAGGACCATGATGTATCTTGAAATAATTTCTGTGGATACTTAGAGGTGCTTTTTCATATAAGTGGCCATTTTCTTTAAAACACTAAAAAAAAAAAAAAAAAAAAAAAAAAAAAGCCTTCCTTTTCTTCATTAAATTATATTGGTGCCCTGATTTTTTAATGAAATCAAATAATTATGTAAGTGTTTATCTGTTCTTAGGCTCATTATTTGGTTTCATTACTCTATGCAGCTATCTTTCTTCAATGCTATGTTGTCTTGATTATATTACATTTTGAAATCTGGTGGCATTAGACCTTCAAAATATGCCTTTATTCTAAATTTTTTGTACTATTCTGGATTTTTCAGATTTTCATATCAATTTTAGAATCTTTCCTTTAATTTCACACACACACACAAACAAAACAAAACATTAGTGTGGAAATATTTTAAATCTACAGCTCAATTTAAACAGAATTTACATCTTAAATGTCCTTGAATTCATGAAGATGTATCTACTTCTGTTTATTTAAATCTTCTTTAAAGCTGGGCGTGGTGGCTCATGCCTGTAATCCCAGCACTTGGGAGGCTGAGACAGGAGCATCAGTGTGAGTTCGAGACCAGCCTGGGCTACAAAAGTGAGCTTAAGGCCAGCCTGAACTG
>PVJA010049878.1:0-13476 GCA_004027025.1 Myocastor coypus
AAAAAAAAAGACTGTATCTTCCTCTTACTTGAATCTTTCCTACCCCTAGCAAAGTGATTTAAAAGAAAACAGTAAATGTACAGTTTAACTGAGCCACTCAAAGAAAATATAGTTAAGAAAAAGAATCTGCTCTATCCCACAATGCATAAAAGCCCAAGTATTTTCATCTAACAGATATCTTTTTTTGTTTGTTTTTGGTGGGACCAGGGTTTGAACTCATGACCTTGCCCTTGCCAGCCCTCTAACATCTCCCCAGACCCCTAACAGATATCTTAATTGGACAATATTGCCTCAGATTAAAGGGCATTAACAGGGGCACAAGTGTCTGCCTGGCAAGTGGAAGGTCCTGAGTTTGATCCCTGGTTCCACAAAAAAAAAAAAAAAAAAAAAAAAAAGGCATTAAATTGGTCCTTTCTAAACAGCGTCACAAACACTGAAAATTTTTTCCCTTTGTCACTGGATAAGCTGGCCACCTAGCCAAGACTTTTCAAATGAGATCCTGTGGTTAATTCCTTAATTGGCTAGCATTTCCTCACATCTTGTTTCATTCTTTTTTTGTGAAAGTAGAATAATCTTCCACAATGGTCTCATAAAAGTAGACTCACCAGCATAAACAAATGCTGTCTTCAAACATGAGGTTAGCAATCCCTATACCCCAAAAGAGCAAAATCCATATTCTTTTGATAAGGCTGTGGAGACAGGTATCTGTAAGGTATGAGTGGGAATAGAGGCTGGCATACTCCTATTTCCATCCACCTTGCACATGCATACTGTTAGACTTCCTATTTCTACTCTAGGAATTTACTATACTGCTTATAATAGCAGCAGACTGGAAAACTAAAATAGCCTTCAATGATGGCTAATTACATAGCTGTATAAATTAATGAGGAAGCTCTTTGTACTGATATGAAAAGATCTCTAAAATAAATTGTTAAATAAGAGTGTATAGAACAGTAACACAGCATGTGGCCACTTATGTGAAGACAGGAGGAAAAGAGATGTTTGTACTTTGGCAGAATACACATCAAGTAACTGGAATGATTTACAAACAGTGGGTCAATAGAATGGAGTAGTGATGAGGCATGGGATTTTTAAACTCCACAGTCACGGTTGCCTTGCAGGCTAACATACCAAATGGACCACAGGAGGAGTAAGGAGGAAATTTCTGGAAAGAAGCTTCTGAATAGAAAGGGGAGCCAAAGATGAGAGATTTAAAAATTTTGAGAATATAAAAAAGATCTATTATTCTTCTGCCAATAAGGAGGAAGAGAAGAACAGTCAAAATTCCCAGAGGGAAAGGAATCAAAAAGAAATGACCCAAATATGAGGCAGAGTAAAATATGACACAATTCAAAGTAACTGGCTGGCTTTGAACTCCCAGCAATCCCCCTGCCTCAACCTCCTGAGTGCTGAAATACTAGTATGTACCACCATACCTAGTCAGTTGCTGATTATAAATGAAGACATTTGGGGCTTGAGGGTTAGCTCAGTTGTTTAAAGTGCCTGCTTGGACAAACCCAGTTAGGTGCAGGGGAACTATGTTGGATCCCTAGCTCCACATGTCTTACCAGATCTGCCCTGAAAGCAGCCTGAGCTAGCCAAAAAACAATGAAAAAAAAAAAAACAAAAAACAAACAAAAGAAACCACAAACAAAGGAATTTGACATTTACACTCAAAAGCATTCTCCTTTGAGTGAAGAAAATGCAGTCTTAGTACTAGAAGCACTTAGATTTGCAGGGCTATTACCAAAATAAATTATATAATGATAAATAAATATTATATATTGCTTTTAAACTTTCAGAAAGAAAGAGAAAAACTACCTATAGGTCATGGTATCAGTGGAACTGGAAATGCAACTTTAAAACCAATTTTCAAAAATTACCAATGACAACAACAAAAAATCTGTTAAAATATGACAAAGGGAAGGAAGAAAACACAGATCTGTACATTAAATTTTCATCTTTCACATAAGAAAGTCAACAGATCATAACTCAACAATCGAGATAAAAAATATGTGGGGGCTTGGGAGATAGCTCTGTGGCACAAGTGCCTGACTGGCAAGTGCAACGTTGTGAGTTTGAACTCCAGTCCTGAAAAAAAAAAAAAAAAAGATAAAAAGATGTGGCTTGTTCCAGGGTCAGGGTTCCTCCTGACCCTGGTGTGTATGTGTATGGGGGAGGGCAGGTTCCTTGGCTGGTCTTAGCTGACTATAGTAGTTTTCTTTGTTGCTTCTTTGAAGTACTGGGGATTGATTTTTCCCTCTTGTTATCTTTTTCAGACAGGGTCTTGCTATGTAATTTAGGCTGGCCTTGAGCTCATTTTAGAGCTCAGGCTGGTCTCAACTCACAACAATCCTTCTGCCTCAGCCTCCGAAGTGCTGGGATTACAGGTGTGCACCACCTTGCCTGGCTGGGGAACTGAGCACTGAATCCAGCATCTTTGTATTGAGCTACATGCCTAGACTTTTTTTTGTTGAGATAATGTCACTAAATTGCTCAGGCTGGGTTTGAACTCCAGATGTTCCTGCCTCAGCCTCCCAGAGTGCTGAAATTATAGGTGTGTACCACCATGTGTGGCCTCTGAGTATGGTATTTTTTTTTCATTTCAAATGGGATATATCCAAAAAATGAAAGAAACTGCAAAGATAACCTAGCTGTACTATAAGTAATCATACAGTTAGTACTGGTGAGGTAGCCCTTTTCTCTCTCTCTTATTGATTATTGGAGACAGGGTTTCACTATGTAGTTTAGGTTAGCTTTGAACTTACTATGTAGTTCAGTGACCTTGAACTCACAGTGATCCAAACTTAGTGATCTTCTGCCTCAGCCTGCTTGGTGCTGGGATTGCAGATGTATTCCACCATGCCTGGCTCATTTTTTATTTTTAGACAAGATCTCACTAAATCATTAAATTGCCTAGGCTGGGTTTGAATTTGTGATTCTCTTGGCTTAGCCTTTCAGGTTACTAGGATTATAGGCATGTACCACTATGCCTAGTTTACACATGGAGCTATTTTAAAAATGTCATTTTCTTTATTCTATACTATGTAGTATAGAATAAAAAAATGATTAAGCCACTTAACTAAATTTTCAATCACTGAAGAAATGTAAATAAAAATTTTAAAAAACTGCAAAAATTTTTTTTTATCATGATCAGTATATCATTTTTTAAAGAAAACATATCAGTATATCATAATCAGCCATGGTTTTCAAAAACAATCCTTTGTTCTCATCACTGAAAAGGTCCAGAAGAAATGGCTATCTCAGGAGCAATAAGCATCCCTCCTACCTGGGTTGTGGGCAACTTAGTTTTGTTTGTAGCCCTGTCTTAAAAAAAAAAAAAAAAAAAGAAAGAAAGAAAGAAAGAAAGAAAGAAACATAAAGAAGAGTGAGGATAAGCTCAGTGGGAGAGTGTTTACCTAGCATGGATGAGGTCCTGGGCTCAGTCCATACTGAAAGAAAGAAAAAAATCAAAAAAGAAGAAAATGAAAGGAAACAGTTTAGTTCTTTGTCATTTGTCAGCTCCTGTCACGATATCCTCTAAAACCACCACACAACAGCCAGGAGTAAAAAAATTAGGGACTGTTCCTAAGGTCTTTCTCTCTCTCTTTTATTTTATTTTATTTTGTTTTTTTGAGACAGGGTCTCGCTATGCAATTCATGCTGGACTTGGGCTCACTTTTATGGCCCAGGCTGGTCTCGAACTCACACGGATCCTCCTGCCTCAGTCTCCCAAGTGCTGGGATTACAGGCGTGCGCCACCATGCCTGGTTTCTCTTTTTTTAAAAAATATTCTATTTGTTTAATCAACAGAGTTATTGCAATTTTTTTTTTTTTTGGTCTCTTTGAGACAGGGTCTCACTATGCAGATCAGGCTGTCCTTGAGCTCACTTTAAAAAAAAATTAACCAATTAATTCATTAATTTATTTATTTTTGTATTATGGCTGGCTCAGCTTGCCTTGAGGGTGGGGCTGGCGCAGCAGGTGGTGCCAGGGATTGAACCACAGTCTCTATGGTTGCTTAAACTTTCCTAAGCAGGTGCTTTAGACTGCTAAACCATCTTGCCCGCCCCAGGTCTCTTTTCTTTTCTTTTCTTTCTTTCTTTCTTTCTTTCTTTCTTTCTTTCTTTCTTTCTTTCTTTCTTTCTTTTTCTTTCTTTCTTCTCTCTCTCTTTCTTTCTGAATCAGGGATTGAACTCAGGCCCTTGAGCTTGCTAGGTAAGCTCTTATTCTACTGAGCTATCTCCCCAGCTCCTCTTTTATTTTTATTTGTGTTTTAAGTACAAGGGATTGAGAGCTATGTACATGCTAGGCAAGTACTGTATCACTGAGCTACATTATTAGTTCTTTTAAAATATTTTAAAATTTTGAGGACAGGTCTGATAGCTCAGCAGACTAAAGCACCTGCCTAGGCAGAGCACAGTAGCTGGTTCAATCCTTGGCGAGTTGAGCTGGCCTCACCTGGTAAGGCTATGGAGACTGGGTGTGGTAGTACGCACCTGTGATCTCAGCACTTGGGAGGCTGAAAACAGGAGAACCACTATGAGTCTGATCTACAAAGTGAGACCCTGTAGACCCTGTCCTAAATACAAAAGAAAAAAAATTAATATTTTGAGACATGCTGTGGTAAATTTCCCAGACTGGCCTCAAATTTGTGATGCTTCTGCCTTAGTCTCAGTCTTCCCAATGCTGGGACTGAGGCATGCAGCACTATTTCAGCTTCTTTTTTAAAATGTAATCTGGATTTGTATCAAAATAGGTGCCTACTATAGTAGTTCTCTCTTTTCATAGGATATGTTCTAAAAATTCCAGGGGATGTCTGCAACTATGTATCTATAGAACCCTATGTATATTATACATACATATACATATACATATATATATTATTATTATTATTATTTTTTTTTATGTATATATATATTATATATAATCTGAAATTTTAATCTAAACTAGGGAAGAGCTTAACAACCAAACAAAACTGAGCAATTATAAGAATAAACTTTAATAAAAGTTATGAAAATACGATTCCTCTGTCTGTCTGTCTGTCTGTCTGTCTGTCTGTCTGTCTGTCTCTCTCTCTCTCAAAATAACTATAGTATTACCTTTACAAAGGAAGCACAATAAAGCATTCCTTTGGTATATTCAAGTGCCAGCACCACTATTCTTGCATCTAGAGGTATTATTAAGTAAGATTACCTGGAGACAAACACTGAGATATCATCATAGCTGGTCTGAAAACTAGGACAACTACTATGTGAATAGCAGATGGGCAGCATATACAGTGTGGAGATATATCCTACTACTCAAAACAGCATATAATTTAAAAACTATGAGTTGTTTCTAGAATTTTCTATTTAATGTTTTCTGATTGTAGCTGATGAAAAGCAATAATGGAAATGGTGGATTTTTTTTTTTAAAGTTTATTTATTTTGCAGGACTGGAGTTTGAACTCACGATCTTGCACTTGCCAGGCAGGCACTTGCGCGATGGAGCTATCTCCCAGCCCTGGAAATGGTGGATTTAAAAAAAAAAAAAAATTATTTTCACACTTGATTTGACAGTTTGGCTGGGTATGGAATTATAGTTTAGAAAAAGATTCTATCAGATTTAAGAAGGCAATAATCAATACCTTTTAGATTTCAGTGCTGTTGTTAAATAGCCTAAAGTCACTTATTTTAGATCTTTTTAAAATTTCATAATAGTTCGAGACCAGCCTGGGCTACAAAAGTGAGCTCAAGGCCAGCCTGAACTGCATAGTGAGACCCTGTCTCAAAAAGACCAAAAAAAAAAAAAAAAAAAAAAAAATCATAATAATGTAATTTGTTGAAGTTCCTTTTCATTCACTTTTATTTTCATTATGGGTACTAGGTAGGCTCTAAGAATTTTAAATGCTGGGAAAATATTTGTGTTTTTTCTTTAATATTTTGCCCTTCAGCTTCTCTTTTTCAGTCTAATCAGATACAGGAACTCCTAGAGAGCCTTTAACTTTTAAAATTTCTTCTTTTTGTTCTTTATTCCTTTGTTTTATTTTCCAGATTTCTTCAGCTTTATCTTTCAACTTCTTTTTTTTTTTTTTTTTTTTTTTTTTTTTTTTTTTTTTTTTTTTTTTTTTTTTTTTTTTTTTTTTTTTTTTTTTTTTTTTGTCTTTTTGAGACACTATGCAGTTGAGGCTGGTCCTGAGCTCACTTTGTAGCCCAGGCTGGTCTCGAACTTGCACCAATCCTCCTGCCTCAGCCTCCCAAGTGCTAGGATTACAGGCGTGAGCCACCACGCCCGGCTATCTTTCAACTTCTTTATGGCAATCTTCACTTAGGTGTGTATTCAATTCTCAAGTACATTTCTAACTAGTTCCTTTATGTACCTATAGCTTTATTTCCTAGATTTCCTAAAATCTTACCCCTGTAAAGAATTTGTATTTTAGAGTATATCTTTCTTCAGATGTCTGGAGATATTTACATTCTGCTCACATGTAAAACAAAGGATGTTAAGAAGCTAACCAGAAATTGCGTGTATGAGCACAGTTTGTTTATGTTGGGTTATACCAGAATGCAACTGGAAAGGGAAACTAAAACTAGATTTTCCATAGGCTGGTCAATTTTCTCAGAGAAGAATGTTATATTCTTCTGGCTGGGGGGTTTGTAAACTAGTATTCAAGGATCCAAAGAAGGGCTGGTTCCTCTAAGATATATCTTAGTATCTTGAGGGAAGGAAAATGGTGACATGATAATAATAAGTCAGGACTGTGGAGGCCCAGATGGAAATGTTTTTTGGGAAGCTCTTCTTGCTTTTTAAAAAATCTTTTTGAGACAGGTTTTCAGTATATAGGCCAGCCCAGATTGATCTCGAGCTCTCACTGATCCTCCTGTCTCAGCCTCCCAAGTGCTGGGATTACAGGCATGTGCCGCCATATCCTGCTGGAAAGCTCTTCTTGTTGACCACAGAGAACTGTACTTAGTATCACTATTTTTGGATAAGAAATCTGCTCCCTACCATACATTCTCCTTTTGATTTCTATAGATATGAAACCTCCCATTTTTGGCAGGAATGAGGGAGGTATACTAACCTGACAGGGTGGAATACAGGAGTCTAGGGCGGTAACTATTCCATATTCAGACTTTAACTGATGCTTTTCCTTTAGCCCTGTATTCTTTTTTTTGTCTTTTTGAGACAGGGTCTCAGTATGCAGTTGAGGCTGGCCTTGAGCTCACTTTTGTAGCTGAGGCTGGTCTCGAACTCACACCGATCCTCCTGCCTCAGCCTCCCGAGTGCTGGGATTACAGGCGTGCGCCACCACGCCCGGCAAGCCCTGTATTCTAAGGTATCCTACAACATGGTTTACTTGTGACTGAGAAGTAGCTTGCTTCTAATTAGTTTCCTCTACTGCATCTATTTGGTAGAAGACAGAAAGGTCCTGCTCTGGTATTTCTAGTCTCCATGGTTTCTGAGAAGAAGACAGTCATATCTGTAACACTGGTTCCTTTTGGGAAAAGTGTCATTTTTCTTTACCAGCTTTCAAAATTTACTTTTTATATTTGGTCCTAAATTTTGGTTTTTTTTTTTTTTCCTCATTTTCATCTTCTCTTTCTAGGATCTGATTATAGCCATACTGGGTTATTAGTATTGTCTTACATATATTTCTTAGGGTCTATTCACTCCCTCACCCATAAATAGGGTAATTTCCACTGATGTACAAGTGCAGATTCTTCTTGTCATTAAACAACTCTTGAACACATCTATGAGTTTTTAAATTTCAGTTACTGATTTATTTCAGCTCTGTACCATGTTTTCAGTACCCATGTCTGTTAGAATTTCTCCATGTCATAATTCTTTAATCCTATGTACAATACAGTGAATTATTTGAAGTTGGTCTGTAAAACTAAACATATATAACCATCTTGTTGCTATCTATCCTCAGTATAAGTTATATTTTTCTATTTCTTCTATGCCAAAATTGTACATAGAAAACTAGACATTGTAGATATTGTAGCATTCTGGGCCCTGCTGTGTCCATCTAAGGATTTTTCCCCACCTAATACATAGTAATCTAAATCCAAACTGCAAAATTTGTGAATCCTATGGTAAGTAGCAGTTGGTATCTCTGCTCAGTTCTTGTAGCTTTTAGCTGCTGTTGTTTCAGTCTGGCACCCTGGGGTCTCCCCTGCACCTGTGTAATTTGGAAGACAACCAAAGGTCTGGGCAACTTACCCTGAGATTTAAGGTCTCCACTATGATTTTTTTTTTTATTACTTTTAACAAGATGTAACAATGTGATAGTTTCAAAACTCCTTAGTTCCACTGTGATTTTTGTTTCCTTGTGATTTTCCCCTAATTTTCTAGCTGTGCTCTCAGTTTTAGGGCTTGTCCCCAGACAGTTCAAGCCAGTAAGCTTTCAGCTTTCTATTGCTTGAAATGTGTAGTTTAGGAATTCAGTATGTTGTTAAAAAGCAAACAAATCATCAAACATAGATCTTCCCGTATAAATCTGCCCTTTAAGATCCCACTCTTTTGGGGGTCTTTTGTTGACTGGCTGGTTTTTATTTTATTTTTCTGGTTTCCTGGGGTCTTTCACATATACTTAAGTGGACTGAGTTTTAACAGTAACTAGAAATTGAGTTACACTTTTTACTGAGACTTTACACCTCACTCTGCAGTTTTCTCTTGGTTTCAGGATTTACATCTGCATTTTCCTGTTGTATCTCCGTTCCTAATTTCTCTTCTCTGGCACCTCCCCACCTATACAGTTGCACTTTTCTGTTTTGTTTTGTTTGTCTTTTTGAGACAGGGTCTCGCTATGCAGTTCAGGCTGGCCTTGAGCTCACTTTTGTAGCCCAGGCTGGTCTCAAACTTCCACTGATTCTCCTGCCTCAGCCTCCCAAATGCTGGGATTACAGGTGTGCGCCACCACGCCCAGCTTTTTGAAATTTTTTTTGTTTTGTTTTGCAGTTGCACTTTTCTACTTGTCATTTCATTTCACTTTAGTAACACAGAACTGGATGACATGTAGCAAAAGGTCACATAACTTGTAATTTTTCTCCTCTAGGTTCTACTAGGAGCTTATTGTACTTTTTGTTGTTTCTTATACTTTGTCCAGATATTTTCATTGTTCTCTTTGGGAGGGTTTGAGCAAACACTTCATTCCATCTCCTTTACTAAAAATTTCTTCTAATCCAGCTAAAAAAGAATTTATTTATTTATTTATTTATTTATTTATTTAGTCTTTTTGCGACAGGGTCTCAGTATGCAGTTCAGGCTGGCCTTGAGCTCACTTTTGTAGCCCAGGCTGGTCTCAAACTCACACCAATCCTCCTGCCTCAGCCTCCCAAGTGCTGGGATTACAGGCGTGCGCCAACACGCCCGGCTAAAAAAGAATTTATAAGTAAATTTACTTTCTGGATTTTAAAGGTAACACCTTAGGCATAGTGGTACAGCCCAGTAATCCTAGCACTGACAGAGGGGGAGTCAAGAGGATAGCAAATCTGAGTCCTCCAGCACATAGTGCCACTGTAATCCTAGCACTCTGGAGGCTGAGAGAGGAAGATCCCTATGAATTCAAGGCCAACCTAGGCTACTTAGTGAAACCCTATCTAAAAAACAAAACAAAAACCTTGGGTCCTATCTTAGGATTTTAGTAAGATACTATCTCAAAATAAAAAATGAAAATAGAGAAAGGGCTGGGGATGAAGCTCAGTGGTTGAGTGGCTCTGGAGTTCAATCCCCAGGACTGGAAGAAGACGAAGAAGAAAAAGAAGAAAAAAAAAAAAAAAAAAAAAAAAAAAAAAAAAAAAAAAAAAAAAAAAAAAAAAACAACTCCTTAAATTTATACTATTATTATTATTTGGTGTGTTTTTTAAAAAATCATTTATTTATTTATTTGGTACAGGGTCTCACTACATAGCTCAGACTTATAGTGATCCTTTTGTCTCATCCTCCTACATACTGGGATTACAGGCACGTACCACCATACCTAGTTTCAGTGGCCCACATGGAGCCTGAGGATCTGGGGCTGGCATGGCATGTGGTACTGGGAATCAAATTTGGTCTTGGTGCTTAGACCTGCTGAGCTATCTTCCCAGCCCTTCATGTTATTTTTTGAGACATGGCCTTTCTATATAGTCTAGGATGGCCTTGAACTTATGATGTAGCCCAGTGAACTCTCAGAAATCCTCCTGCCTCAAACTCCAAATCCTGGTATTATCAGCACGCGCTACCACATCTGGCTATTATTATCATGTGTGTGTGACAGTATCTTACTATCCATTCAGGATAGCTTCAAACTCAGGATCCTCTTTTTTCAGCCTCATGAGTGCTAGGATTATAGGTAGGTATGTACTAGAGAGGCTCAGAAAAAAGGATCCTGAGTTGGAGGCCAGTCTGGACTGCAGAAAAAGACTATCTGAAAACAAATAGAAATACATAGAACTGATGACACTCCTCTTTTCCATTACATGTACACTGTATGTTTAATGTCCCACAGATCTCTAAGGCTCTGTTCATTTTTCTTTTTTTGGTTCAACTTTTTTACTCTTCTTCATTGATTCTTCTGAATCTCAAATCTGCTGTTGAATTCCTACAGCAAATTTTTTCATTTTCATTGTTGTATTTGATTCTTCTTTTAGTTTCTTATGTTTCACTGAGATTTACTGAGTTCTTTTCACCATACTTTTTTTTCTAAGTTTTTGTTAGTACATGTTTAAATTCATGCAATTTACAATCACCTTGGGGAGTAATTACATGTACATATTACAGCTTGTTTCCTGTTACATTTTTGGAAAAAAAATATCACTTTTCCTTATTATTTGAACATGTTGGGCCAGCCAGCTAGCTTAGCAGACTAAAGCAACTGGGATTTGATCCCCAGCCTGCTATGCTGGCCCTGCACTCAGGGCATACTGAGACTGGGCATGGTGGCATAAACCTATAATCCCAGCGCTTGGGAGGCTGAAAACAGGAGGATCAGTATAAGTCCAATCTATATAGTGAGACTCTGTACTATGGAAAAAAAAAAAAAAAAAGATTATTTGAACATGTTTAAAATAGCTGGTTTGGGGCCCGGCGGGATGGCTTAGTGGTCTAAAGCACCTGCTTGGGAAAGCTTGGGTGGCTTCAGGGACCTCAGTTTGATCCCCGCACCACATGCTGCGCCAGCCCTGCCCTTGGGGCAGGCTGAGCCAGCCATAAAAATGAGTGAATAAACAAACAAAGGTTCTGAAACAAGAAAAAAATAATAAATAAAATAAAAAATTATTTAAAAAATAAATAAAATAGCTGGTTTAAGATCTGTGTCTAACAAGTTCAACACTTAGGCTCACTTAGTTTCTACTAAGTATTTCCTCTGAATATGAATTATCTTTTGCCTTTTGTTACATAACTCTTGGTTAAAAATTGGAAATCTTAGACAATATAAAGTCATCGTAGTAGCTTTGTTTTTTATTTGCTTAGTAAGTTGGCCAGATCAGATCTAAAAATCTACCCATAGTGGATGGCCACTAAATATTTTTTTTTCCTTTCAAATTCTTATTTATGTGCCACCTTTAATTTGCAATGAAGCCCTTTTACATCTCTGCCATATATTCATGCAGCTTCTCATCAAACAGAGATGCATGGCAGCATAAGAAATGTCCAAAATCGGGGCCAAGGAGATAGCTCAGTGGAATAAGTGCTTGCTTGGCAAGCGCAAGGCTCTGAATTCAATCCCTGGTACCACAAAAACAAACAAACAAATAACCCCCCCCCCAAAAAAAAATTGTCCAATATCATTTGCACATGTGCCTAGGCTTCTAAGTCAGCCAGAAAGGGGTGGAAGCTTTTCAAACCCTTCTATAGGTGTCTCATTTCTAGAGATACTGTTTTTTAGCAAGTCTGCCGGTCTACAGTTTCTTGACCACCTTGAAATTGTTCTCTCAGGATACTATAAGAGCTAGCTTCCTCTTTTTTTTTTTCTCTTTCTCTCTCCTTCCTTCTTTCCTTCCTTCCTTCCTTCCTTCTTTTTGAGACAGTCTCACTATGCAGTTCACGCTGGCCTTGAACTCACTTTTGCAGCCCAGGCTGGTCTCAAACTTGCACCGATCCTCCTGCCTCAACCTCCCAAGTGCTGGGATTACAGGCGTGAGCCACGACACCCGGCTAAAATAGCTATTTTATACATGTCCAAATAATCTTTTCCATGTATTTAGTACAGGGTCTCACTACATAGATCTCACTATATAGAGCTAGGGCCAGTGGGATAGCTCAGTTGTATAAAAGCACCTGCTTAGGCAAGCTTAGGCAAGGACCATAGTTTGATCCCCAGCACCACATGCAATGCCAGCCCTGACCCCAGGGTGGCATTTAGGTGATACTTCACACTTAAAAAAAAACTAGATTAAGGTACACTAATATGAATATTTGTTGAGTCAGGGTCTCACTGTGTAGCCCAGGCTGGCCTCAAATTCACGAGGATCCTCTTGTCTCAGCCTCAAAACCACCAGAATTGCCAGCATATACCATCACACCCACTGAACAATTTCTATAATAAGAAACTGTGTCTTTTTTTTTTTTTTTTTTTGTCTTTTTGAGACAGGGTCTTGCTATGCAGTTGAGGCTGGCCTTAAGCTCACTTTTGTGGTCTCTAACTCGCACCAATCCTCCTGCCTCAGCCTCCCGAGTGCTGGGATTACAGGCGTGAGCCACCACACCTGGCTGAAACTGTGTCATTTTGAGGGAGTGCACATAGTTTTTTTAGAGCATGGAAAAATGAATCTCAAGGTTGTTAGTTGTATAAATAAATATAGAAGTCTATCAGGACAGCTGGCATAGGTAACCAGCTTTCAGTAGCTTATGAGTGACTACAGGTTCAAGCCAGTAGAGAGAATCTATAACTTACAAAACATAGAAACAAAAGATGGCAGGCTAGCAAGATAGCTCAGCAGACTAAGCAAGCGTAGGGACCTGCATTTGATCCCTGCCACCACAGGCTGCACCAGCCTAACCCCTAGGCATGCTGAGCCCACAAGTTCAGGTGTAGTGGTGCTCATCTGTAATTCCAGTGTTATGGAAGGCTGAAAATAGGAGGATCACTATAAGTCTGAGCCATATAGAAACTCTGTACCACACTTTGAATCAAGAGTTCTGTTTTATTTTTATGCCCTTGTAACTCATGAAGACCTGAATCTTTTTCTTTTCTGAGTGAGATGTTTAGTGATTTGTGCCTTCCACTGATCATTTTATTTTTGACAGCTCTGACTTCTCTATTTTATTGGAATTTTGATAAACAACATATTAAACCTTTAACTTAAAAAGAATATAAATATATCATGAGATAATAAAAAAAAAAAGAAACTCTGTACCACATATATACATATATTAGAAAGGAGAAGGAAAGAAGGAAGGAAGGAAGGAAGGAAGGAAGGAAGGAAGGAAGGAAGGAAGGAAGGAAGGAAGGCAGGCAGGCAGGCAGGCAGGCAGGCAGACAGGCAGGCAGGCAGGCAGGCAGACAGT
>PVJA010049879.1:0-13543 GCA_004027025.1 Myocastor coypus
AAAGAATTTTTTTTTCTTGTTTCAGAACTTTTGTTTGTTTGTTTATTTATTTATTTTTATGGCCAGCTCAGACTGCCCTCAGGGCAGGGCTGGTGCAGCATGTGGTGGCGAGGATTGAACTGCGGTCCCTGCAGCCGCCTAAGCTTTCCTAAGCAGGCACTTTAGACCACTGAGCCATCCTGCCAGGCCCTACACACAGATTCTTGACCCTCTGCCATCGGGTTGCCTCTGAGGACTCCAGCCAGACTGCACTCTCCTGGCAATTCACACCCACAGCCAAGAGGGCCCTGTTGGAGCTGGGCCAGCTGAGCAGCAAAGGTCTTTCACTTTCACGACTCTAGATTCTGTATTTCTACTAATGTGGGCTTATATGGGTTGACCTTTGGAACCACGCTCTAATCCAGGGCACCTGGGTTAAAAGAAAACAATAGACACAGAGACAGCAAAGGAGGCAAATGTATGGGCGAGAATCAGTTATTTCATGAAAGTCTAGAGTGCAAGGAAGGGCTGTTGGGCCTCCCAAGACACCAAATGGGAACCTACTTAAAACAACTGAGGCCTTCGGTTTCTGTCTCTGGGGCCACATGCTAGCTGCTACTCCATCTCTTCACACCACAGGTGGTAGCGGTGGCCCCCCCAGACATGTGCAAAGCTGCTACCAGGCTCTGGTCCCAGGATGGCACCAGGCTGGCACCAGGCTGGCTATGTTATGTCCAACAGCAGAAATAGCTGTGCTACCTTTTGTCCAGTCAGCTGTGACTGGGAAAATGGCCCTAGGACCCCACCACTGAAGCAGAATAAGGCAGCTTTCTGAGGCATCTCTGAGGCTGAAGTCGCCCTCAAAGCCCTGAGCTCTACGGTGGACATTACACATATTGGGCAGGTTGCACAGCTGCACTTTGAACCACTGGCACAGAAACTAGACCAGAGCACTGAGGTAGGGCCTTGGGGCTGACTGCCCTAGGAAGCCCCTTCCTGCTTGCTGATGGTGAGGAGCAAACGTTGGCCACACCCTAAGTCTCAAGCTTCTAACACTTCTAAACTCTGCACCCCACTAAGGCCAAGTGATCTTAGTTTTGTGTTCTGGATTTTGCAGGCCCCCAGGATGGTCCTCAGACCCGGTTCATCCAGAGCTCTTCAGGGCTCCCCATATCCTGCTGATTGGTCCCAGAGCTGTAACAACAACAGCAGCCAACTTCCTGTTTCCTCTGAGGTCTTAGTAGCAATGGGCAGGCAGTGGCTGGCAATGTTGTACCTAAGTCACTTCATGCCTCCAGCCCCCAGCACAGCTCTGGGAGCCCAGGGCAGCACTGTCTCCAGCTAGAGGCGGGGAAATGAGAGGTTGCTGGCGCCCTGGGTGCCGCAAGGCCCCTGGCAGGCTTATCTCTGTGGGGCAGGGACTGGCCAATGGTGGAGGCCAGGAGCCAAATACTAAACAGCTATTTGTAGTTAGATCTGGCTGTCTCTGCCTGATTCCACAAATATGGAGCAAAGCTTAGGGGGCCTCTTGGTCATCAGGAGAGAGAACTCCCTCCAACACACGTCCAAGGTCCTCTAGGAAGAGGCTGTGTCTGTAACATAGACTCCACTGTAGCACTACAATCCTCCTTGTTATTTGTTTGGTTTTGGGGACAGTTTCATTATATGGAGTAAGCTGGGCTTGAGTTCACTATGGAGCTTAGGAAGGCCTCAAACTTGTGGTGAATCCTGTCTCAGCCTCTGGAGTACTGGGATTATAATGTGCACAACCACACCTAGCAACCTTCCCTCTTTATTTTTTTTAAAGAATTATTTTATTTTTCTTGTTTCAGAACCATTGTTTGTTTATTCACTCATTTTTATGGCTGGCTCAGGTCGCCCCAAGGGCAGGGCTGGCGCAGCATGTGGTGCCAGGGATTGAACTGTGGTCCCTGAAGCCACCTAAGCTTTCCCGAGCAGGCCCTTTAGACCACTGAGCCATCCTGCCGGGCCCCAACCATCCCTCTTTAGAGTTTACATTTGGAGTGGGCTCCTCTGTGACCCTCGGGTCACTTTCTGCCACCTTTGAGAAAAGCCAGATTTCCTGAGTTGGAGTAACACACAGAATGTACCAGCTGAAGAGACACAAGGTTTTCCACCAGCAGCAGAGCAAGCCCAGGCTTGCATGAGGGGCTGCTGGGGATGTGTGCTCTGACCCATTAGGCTCTCCCTGTGGGTCAACACCCACTGTGCCCATTGCCCATTTCCCAAAAGGCACCTTCCTGCTGACTCTGTCTTGCTGCAGGCTGGCCACAACTCAGTGAGAAATACAGATTCAAAATAGGCCTGAAGATTTTAAACTTACAAGTTGAAAGAATTTCATGCTAAGAACATACACTGACCATTCAGGCACTATTATTACTATTTTGTAATTAGGGCCGGTGAGATAACTCAGCAAGCATAGGTGCCTGCCTGGCAAATGCAAGGTACTGAATTTGTTTTTATTTTTTTATGAGCAGAACAGACTTATTAAGGGAAAGAAAGCTCCTGTCTGAGAGAGGAACAGGAGGGGGGTCCCAAGCAGGTGGTCTCCCAAAGGTATTGAATTTAATCCCTGGCACAAGAAAAGAAAAATCTGTAGATGCTTTTGTCACATATCTACATTTTTTTTGAATTTTATTTATTTTATTTTTTTTCTTGTTTCAGAACTTTTTTTTTTTTGGTTATTTTTATGGCCGGCTCAGCCTGCCCTGAGGACAGAGCTGGCGCAGCATGTGGTGCTGGGGATCAAACTGCGGTCCCTGCAGCCACCTAAGCTTTCCTAAGCAGGCACTCTAGACCACTGAGCCATCCTGCCGGGCCCCAGTCACATATCTATTTAACCATTATTATTATTATTATTATTATTTTTTTTTGTCTTTTTTGAGACAGGGTCTCGCTGTGCAGTTCAGGCTGGCCTTGAGCTCACTTTTGTAGCCTCGGCTGGTCTCGAACTCGCACCAGTTCTCCTGCCTCAGCCTCCCAAGTGCTGGGATTACAGGCGTGCGCCACCACGCCCGGCGATTTTTTTGTTTTTATCAGATAAGGTCTTACTACGTAGTCCAGGCTGGCCAAAATCTCTTAGTGATCCACTTGCCTCAGCCTCCCAAATGCTAGAATTATAGATGTGCCCCACTACACCTGGTTATCCATCTTATTTGATATATTCCAGCATCAAATGTCACTTCTAAACATGCTTCAGAATGCATGTCATTGATTGGAGCTCATTATTTGTTTATAGTTAAGAGTTTATATACAGTGACAGCCAGGTGTGGTGGGCGCAGGACTGTAATGCCAGCACTTGGGAGGCTGAGGCAGGAGGATCAGTGAGAGTTCCAGACCAGCCTGGGCTACCAAAGTGAGCTCAAGGCCAGCCTGAACTGCATAGTGAGACCCTGTCTCAAAAAGGCCAAAAAAAAAAAAAAAAAAAAAAAGTTTCCCCACTATGTCACTTTTTTTTTTTTTTTTTTTTTTTGGTCTTTTTGAGACAGGGTCTCACTATGCAGTTCAGGCTGGCCTTGAGCTCACTTTGGTAGCCCAGGCTGGTCTGGAACTCACACCGATCCTGCTGCCTCAGCCTCCCAAGTGCTGGGATTACAGGCGTGCGCCACCATGCCTGGCTCTAACATTAGTCTTTTTGAGACAGGGTCTCACTGTGCAGCATAGGCTGGCCTTGAGCTCATTTTGTAGCCCCGACTGGTCTCAGGATCATGCCTGTTTACCGAGAGCTGCAATTATAGGTGTATACCACAACTGGCTGAAATACACAAATCTGAATGGACCCTGGAATCTTTTTTTTTTTTTTTTTTTTGAACTGGGGATTGAACTCAGGACCTTGCACTTGCCAGGCAGGCACTAGTGCCTCTAAGCTATCTCCCCTGCCCCCTGCGTACTCTGCAATTTTGATAAGTCCATACACCTAGTTAGCCCTAACCTGTCACCATGTGGGCCATTTCTATCACCCCAGAAACGTTATGTTCCTTTCAGATCAATTCTTCTTCCTTCTCTTTTTTGTTAGGGGAGCTGAGTTGGGGCTCCAGCCTGGGCTCTCACTCCTGCCCCCCTGGGCAGTGGTCTGCCCTGCGCCACACCTGCAAGTTATTTCTGTTTTAAGAATCACATTCTAGGGGCCTGGCAGGATGGCTCAGTGGTCTAAAGCGCCTGCTTAGGAAAGCTTGAGCAACTTCAGGGACCACGGTTCGATCCTCGGCACCACATGCTGCGCCAGCCCTGACCTCAGGGCAGGCTGAACCAGCCATAAAAATAAATAAATAAACATAAGTTCTAAAACAAGAAAAAAAAATTAAAAAAAAAAAAGAATCACATTCTATGTGGTGACACAGTCTGTGTCACAAAACTTTAAGATGTAGCTCTTTTTTTTTTTTTTTTTTTTTTTTTTTTTTTTTTTTTTTTGTCTTTTTTTTGAGACAGGGTCTCGCTGTGCAGTTCAGGCTGGCCTTGAGCTCACTTTTGTAGCCCCGGCTGGTCTCGAACTCGCATCAATCCTCCTGCCTCAGCCTCCCGAGTGCTGGGATTACAGGCGTGCGCCACCACGCCCGGCTAAGATGTAGCTCTTATGAGCGCCAATTTCGATCTTACACTATTATCCTTAGGTTTTGTTTTTCCAGCAATTGGAGTTTGAAGCCAGAGCCTCTCACAGGCTAGGAAGGAGCTCCAGCGCTGAGGCACACCTCTATTTCTGCCGATCCCTTGTAGACTCCCTAGCCAAGTCGTCCAGGGGGCCCCCGGCCTTCCCTTCCTCTCCCCTCCCCAGCTGCCATCAATCGCCAGGCTTCACACTTGAGATTATTTTGCAGGTTCCAATTGTATCACCTAACTGACATTTCCGTTCCTTTTTTGTTTTGAATAAGCGCAATTCATGCTCTTTAAGGAAAACGTGAGGGACAGTACTAAATTCCCGGCCCTGTCCTCCTGCGGGAGCAGCCGGCAAGATGCCCAGGCCAGAGCTGCAGATCAGGGGAGCTTTGGATTTGGGAGCCTTGCTTTTAAGGCAGTTCTTTGTCCCTGCTCGTCGGGACCCGTGCAGCCGGCCCATTCCCGCTACGCCGCCGGCATTCGCGCCCTGGCGAGCAGCCCAGGGCACAAGCTTGTCCCAGGCTGCACACCAACAGGAAGAGGCACCCCGGCGCACGCGCGGTTTGCACTACGCACGTCAGTGCGCGTGCGCCTGACGCACCCATTTTACACCCCTTTGCTAGGCCGGAAGCAGCAGATCGGGCCGGGAGAGACGGGCGTCTAGGTAGCTGGCTCCGGGACGCTGTCACTAGGGCGCAGGCGCCGGGAGCGCCCTCTTCTACCCGCCGCGGTCTGCTGGGTGGTGCATCCCGGATGAGGCGGAGTCTGCAGAAAACGGCGCGAAAACGGCAAGGAACCTGGCGTACTCCGATCTCACCATGGCGCAGAGTCGGGTCACCGATTTTTTCGCTTGCCGCCGCCCGGGGTCGTTAGCTCCGCAGGTCAAGGCAGCCTGCCGCACCCCCAGTCCCACCGGGCCCTCGCCCGCCCTCACCCCGAGTAGCAGCCGCAAGCGCACCCGCCCGCCAGCCGTACTCGGGGGCGACCAGCCTGTGCCTCCTGCACGCCGGAGACTGAGGCTGCGCGAGGTGATGAGGGACCTGGACTCGGGGTGGCGTGGAGGCCGAGGAGAGCATGGGGCCGGGGCACTGGGGACCCTGGGGAGAGGCGCAGAGGAGTCCAGCCTGCAGGCCAGGTGTGTCGAGCTTAATCATGTCTCGCCGTGGCCTCTTTCCTCTTAGGATTCCAGTCCCAGCTCCCCAGACGCCGCCAGCTCCCCTGGCTGCCATTCGCTAGCCAAGAAGGTTAAGAAAACCCCTGCCCCTGCCCCTGCCCCTGCCCCAGCAGGTCAGGTGTCTCTCCTCGCAGCCCCAGAGGACAAGGTGAGGAGGCTGCACCAGGGCAGTGGGGGAGGGAAGAAGACCGGGTGGGTGGGCGCCGCCTCTCAGATCCTGCCTCTTCAGGTCCCCTCCAAGGACACGGTGTCCGAACTACAGGCGTGCCTCCAGCGGGCTCGGGAGCTGGGTGCGCGGGTCCAGGCACTAAAGCATAGGGCTGAGGAGGGTGCCGAGGAACCAAGCTCACCACAGGCTCAGTGCCCCGCACAGCAGCCATGGTGAGTCCTGAGTGGGTGGCCAGGCTGGTGGGGAGGCCTGGTAGGGCCAGCATGGGCAGGGGGCCAGGCGCCCCTTCCCTGGGGCTGCCTCCCACGGGCCTCGTCACATCAGAGTTTTGTGAAGGGTTAATGTGCTTTTGAGACCCTGCTGCTGGGAGCTAGAGGTTGTGTGGGCCCAGGGCCTGCTCTGATCCTAACTTTCTCTGGACAGCAACAACAGCAACAAGAAGGTACCCGCTTATCAGCGCTTCCATGCCCTGGCCCTGCCCGGCCCGCCAGGCCTCGTGCTGCCCTACAAGTACCAGGTGCTGGCGGAGATGTTCCGCAGCATGGACACCATTGTGGGCATGCTCCACAACCGCTCCGAGACTGTGACCTTTGCCAAGGTCAAGCGGGGAGTTCAGGACATGATGCGCAGGTGTGTGGCCTGTGGGGAGGCTAGGCCTGTTCCTGTCTGCAGCTGGCTTTGCCTGCTTCCTTCTACTGTTTGCTCCCCTAGGCGCTTTGAGGAGTACAACATGGGTCAGATCAAGACAGTGTATCCTATGTCCTACTGCTTCCGGCAGGAGCGCAACGTCCCTACCTTCAAGGATAGCGTCAAGAAGTCTGATTACCAGCTCACCATAGAGCCACTGCTGGATGGGGGTGAGTGCTGGTGCAGGCCTCAGTTCCACTGTGGTCACTCTTTGGCTTCCGTTTCCCCACCTGAAACCCCATGTTTTGAGCAGGGGGTGCTGGGATGGGTTAGGAGCAGGTCTCAACCTGGACTCCTTACCCACAGAGGCTGCAGGCACCACCCTGCAGCTCACAGCCTCAAGGCTGCTACAGCGGCGACAGGTCTTCAGCCAGAACCTGGTGGACCGGGTCAAGGAACACCACAAGGTAGGCCCTGGAGCCAGAGGACGTCAGCTCTGCCAGTGCCACTCCTAGTGCAGTCAGCTGTAGCCCTGTCCTATATGTCTCTTGCTGCCACCTTCCTGTGCAGTGGGCTGTTGAGCTCAGGGCTGACAGCACACTGGAGGTATCCAACGGCACTTCAGTACCACCTGTGTGCTGGGCAGTGTGTGTCCCTGCTTAGCAGAGTGAGCCGAATGGTCACCTGCTCCGACAGGCTTTCCTGGCCTCCCTGCGCCCACCCATGGTAGTGCCTGAGGACCAGTTGACACGCTGGCACCCGCGCTTTAATGTGGATGATGTGCCTGACATCGAGCCAGCTGAGCTGCCCCAGCCGCCCACTGCCAAGAAGGTCACCACTGCCCAAGAGGTGCTGGCCCGTGCCCGCAGCCTGATGTCGCCCAGGGTAAGGCTGGCCAGGCCCTGACTGAGCCCCTTTGTTAGTTGAAGGAGCAGGGTGGCTGGGGGTGGCACCAGACCTGTGTGCCTCCTTGGGGATCTGATACCATGTCTAGCTCATCCTGGGGTGGTGACCAAGAGAGGGATGGGTCCTTTGGCCCCAGAAGTTCCAAGCACCACCCTCTGCCTCCCTGGGGGTTTTCCTTAAGCATCCTGTGTATTGTGCTGGAACCTGAGGCCGGAGAGTTGGTGGGGTCAGGGCAGAGCCGGGAGTGGCCATATACTGCTTGACAATGTCTTCCCCTACAACCTGTGCCTACCCACAGATGGAAAAAGCCTTGAGTCATGCAGCTGTGTGTGCAGCAGAGCCCAGCAGTCCTGGGTCCCCCAGCCCGGCACTGCCAGCCACCCCTGCCAGCCCACCCACTGTCCCTCCCAGTGCACTGAAGGGCGTGCCCCAGGCCTTGCTAGATCGGGTGAGTCCCTCAGGATGGGGAAGGGATGGGTGTTGTTCACGGTCACCTGCTGCGGCTCACCTGCCTCCTCCTTGTTGCAGATCCGTGCCAAAGAGGTCCAGAAACAACTGGCACAGATGACACGGCGCCCGGAGCTTGAGCTGAGGCTGCAGCGGCTTGAACGCCTACCTGAGCTGGCACGTATACTGCGTGGTGTCTTTGTGGCTGAGCGCAAGCCTGCACTCACCATGGAAGTAACCTGTGCCAGGATGGTGGGCAGCTGCCAAGCCACCCTGAGCCTGGGTATGTGTAGGTCAGGTGGAGTTGAGGGTGGGCACAGCCCTGCCCATGGGGCAGCTGTGTAGACTCTGTCTCTTCACCTGGTACTCACCGGGCTCCTGTTTGTGGGCACTAGGCTGCAGGTCCCCTGTACCCTGCCAAGCTCTGCGGCTTTCCTGTGCAGCTTCTTGTGGCCCCATGAACCTGTCCCCGTGGTCCTTGAAACCATCCAGACCTTGGCAGTGTCCACCTTCCCCTCTTATCCACCCCACTGGTCACCAGGCTGCAGGGGATGGGGTTGGGGGCACCTGCCTCCCGAGGAGGTGGTCACACAGTAGCACTGTGGGACTCCCTCCCTCCTGCTGCAGGGGAGATGGAGAAGCACCTGCTGCTCCTTGCTGAGCTGCTGCCTGACTGGCTCAGCCTGCACCGCATCCGTACTGACACCTACCTCAAGCTGGACAAGACCATTGACCTGGCTGGCATCACTGCACGGCTGACCCGCCAGGCCCACACTGAGGAGGGCCAGTGAGCTCCTTTTACTCCTACCAGCATATATCCCTGTTGTCGGCCACGGGCTGCATGGCCTGGAGTTGCTGCTAGCGTGAACTCCTGGGGTCTCACAGTGTGTTGGGGTTGCATCTGTCTGTGGGGCTGTCTTGCTGACTGCTCCACAGTCCTTGGTCACTGCTGCAGGCAGGGAAGTGGGCCCAGCCCCTGGCGGGTTGCACAGGAAGTGGCATGCAGAACCAGCAGTGTGGTCAGCAGTGCCCCTTCTGTCCATGTCCTGGTGTTGGAGCCTGCAAACTATGACCTTGTAGAGACATGCTCTGATGTCCACCCACTGGCTTGCCGGGCACCCTGCAAATGGTGTGGGCCTCTGGGCATGCTGGCTGGGTAAAAGACCAGGTTCCAAGTAGCAGCATGAAGTTAGACTTTCTTGGAGAATGGCATTAACTTTAATTTTCTAGGTTTTATGCCAAAATAACCTGTGAAACCTAAGGTATGACTGATTTACTTATTTCTAGCTTAAGCTTTTCAAACTTTAACTATCTAAGGCCTTGGAAGGAGACTCTATTTTCTAATCTTAGTGGCATTTTATAAAGCCTGAGTCATATAATGTAAATAAAATTGTGCTCTCAAGACTACTGCTTTGGAATGTTGTTAGCTGTGATAGAGACTAGATCCTGTTTTTTCTCACTGAGAAAATTTCCAGCAACTGAAGTTAAGGAGGTTAAGGTTTATTTGGCTTAGTTCATAGAAGTTTCAGCCTGCAATCAGATGGCACATGGCCGAGGCTGTGTTCACGGCAGAAGACAGCAAGAACAACTAGGGAAGGAGCTGAGCCTTTTCCTCGTGGTGGATCCAGTCTACTGTCTCCAACCCTTAGTCACAGCGCTGTACCGTAGCTCAACCACATGCTCTAGATTTAGCCCTACTGAAAAAGCTCTAAGACCACATGAGGCTTGGGGACATCTAGACACAAGCCATAACATACTGAAGGTGGGCTGTCATAGCAGTGAATTTAGGTTGTAAGACTTAGTGAGATAGGTGGCCCTGTGTAGGGATCTGTTGGTCTTGCTGTGAACAGTTCAACCCCTGGGAGACATGGAAGGAGGAATGAAGAAGACTAAAAGCTGGGCCAGGTGGTTGCCAGTCTGCCTGATGGGCAAGACTAACTCAACACACACACAAATGATCCTTTATTTATGCTTTTGCAAAGTTTGCGCCATAAGACACAAGGCTGCTCAGCTGGCCTGAGCAGACAGGATGTTTTTCTCAGCACTGGGGTAGCTTGCCTGTTCCAGGCAGGAGGCCCAGTCTCAACTACACATACTTGATCAATTTCCTGGCCTGTGGCTCCCAACAGCCCTGCTTACCCAGGTGGCCTTGTGTCACCAGGAGACCTTCAGATGGGCAGAAGCACAGATTAACAGGAGCTGGCCTGTCATACTAAGTGCAGTTGTTGGGTGACAACAGACCAAGGAGGTGACTGACCACAGGGCTGAACCCCATCCTATCTGCATACCTGTAAAGTGGGCTCTCACACTGCTGGCTATCTACAAGGGACAGGTACCAAGCAGGTGCTGAGCACTGCCTGGACTGTACCCATCTGGGCTGGGGCTGCCACAGGGAATGGGTCTATGAGAATAAGAGACATGTGGGTAGCAAGGCTGTTTACTGATTTTGTCTGGCGGTGTCACTGGTCACTTCAACAAGATGATTGGTGGGCAGAAATGACAGCAGTACAGCTGGTGACCCCTGCAGGTCACTGAAGGCACAAGGTGAATGGTTTCTTGTGCAGTGGAAGATTCACTCATACTGCAGAAGAGAGAAGAAGGGGACTGGCCCCAGCTTCTCCCTGCCTTTGAGCGAGGTCAGCTCCACGAGAGTCACACATTCCAGCACCTCTGCCCCCAGCTGGCCCAGCAGTTCACAGGCGGCACACATGGTTCCTGGGGGTGGGCATGGAGGGAGGTTGGTAAAGCAAGGAGCCTGGTGCCTGCTCTGCCCCAGTGTCCTTCCCCAAGCCCTAGGCTGTCCCAGGAGGCTCACCACCAGTAGCCAGCAGGTCGTCCACCACGACCACCTTCTGGCCCTGCTCCAAGGCATCTTTCTGGATCTCCAGCTCAGCCTGCAGATAGGAAAGAGACATAACGGAGCTTGAGTACTGCCATCTGGCCCTCTGGGCCAGTCCCACCCTGACATTACTTTTGAGCCTCTAAGCGTACTGTAACCACGGGGGCTCTACTGGAGGCTCCCAGAATCCCCAGGGGCTGAGGGAGCCTGGCTCTTCCCTCCTCTTCTGGTTTCTTCTGCCAACTTACCTTTCCGTATTCCAGTGCATAGGAGGTGGACACAGTGGGGCCTGGCAGCTTCCCACTCTTCCGGATGAGCACACAGCCTAGGCCCAGCTCCTGGGCCAGTGAGGGGCCGAACAGGAAGCCCCTGGAGTCCAGGCCTGTGGGGTTTGCAAGACAGGTGTTGGGCAGTGACATGTGGCATGGCAGCATGACAGGTCAAACTGAAAGAGCAGACAGCAGCCATAGTGACGTGGGCACCTAATGTCACCCACCTCAGGATCCTATGGACTGGGATTGGAAGCAGCTCTGGGACTGTGCCCAACCTCTGGCAGCTCAGGCTCATGGTGGACAGCAGTGCACAGATGGCCCTGCCACTCTACCATACTGCCTGTTTGGGAACCCTGTTGCTGAGGTGGCCAAGACCAGGGTGGTCATCGCCAGGAAAACAGTTAGCTCACTGCACCCAAACATCCGATTCTGTGGGAGGTCCTGAGGGGGAGGGCCCTGGCACAGCTTCTGTTTCCCTGGGGCAGTGGGCCATGTGTGATGAGAGAGACTTGCCAGGACCACCTGTTCTCCCTGACCTTTTCTTGGGCCCTGAAGGATCTCACTGAAGGCCTAGGCCTGGGACACAGCTCAATATGGTTGGCCACCTCCCAAGCCCTGGGAGTACAGTCTCAGTCTCCTCTCAGCACGCCATGGGGGCAGAGCTGTCACAGCACACCAGGGATGGAACCTTGGACTCTGTGCCTGCCTAAGCAGCAGTTTTAGTCACTGAGCTATCTGTCTGGCCCTTCCAGTTTAATTTTAAAACCAGTCTGCCAAAGTGCATAAAACATTTGCTGGCAATTTTGTCAGGACTGTGTTAAATCTATAGATTAATTTGAAGATTGTTCTTTTTTTCACAATGTTGAGACTTATGATTGATTGAAATCTTTAAATCTTTGCTTTTCTTTTTTGGTGGTTACTTCTTTGTTTTGTTGAGATAGGATTTGATTGTGCTTTCCAAACTGATCTCAAACTTCTAGGCTCACCCTATCCTCACAAGAGCTGGGGCTATAGATCTATACCACATTGTCCAATAGAATCATTACGTTTCTTCAAATATGTTATACATCTTTGGTAAGGTTTAGCCCAAAATGTGTTATATTTGTGTTTCTTATTGTATTACCATCTGATTATTGTGGTGTATAGAACTGTTGTTCTTCTAATCTTTTTTTTTCTTTTTTAGATAGGTTCTTGCTGTGTAGTAGTTCAGGCTGGACTCAAACTCATCACAATCCTCCTGCCTTAGCCTCCTAAGTGCTGGGATTACAGATGAGAGACACCATGTCACCCTATTCTTTCAATATTAAACTCTTCTATATGTTCTAATAGTTTTTCAGTTCTTTTGCAGTGAATTCTGTGTAGATAACCATAACACTGATAAATTAGTGTACTTTGTCCTTTTCCTCCCACTTCTTTATTCCTATATTTCCTTTTTGTATCTTGATCCTTTACTTAGTACAATATTCAATAACATTAGTGATAGAGGAACCACCATCTTAATCTTGAATATGTTTTTTTCTTTTTTTGTGGGACCAGGGTTCGAACTCACGACCTTGCACTTGCCCAGCAGGCACTTGTGCCTCGGAGCTATCTCCCCAGCCCCTAATCTTGAATATGTTGATACTAATTTCTTTTGACAGATATTCTAGTATTAAACTATTCATTTCTGGGATAAAAAATATATATATATGGTTGGCCAAGGGGAGCAGGAAGAGGAGAGGAACAGGAAGGGGGCCAAAGATGGGTGGCCTAGGGAGACAATGTAGCCAGGAACCTTGGGGGAGTGCAGGAGGTCTCAGACCTGCAGGCCTTCTGGGGAGAGGCCAGGTCTAGCCCTACAATCCACGTAGGCTACCCAAGGCACCCTGCGGCCAAAGCTCTTTCCCAGCACTCCAATCTTACAGAACTTAAACCTCTGGTACTAGCCCGACGCCAGCGACACCCAGAGGCGGAAAAAGCAGCCACCCAGGATGGGGCGGGGCCCGGCGGCAACAGTAGGAAGTGGGAGGTCAGAGGTCAGAGGTGGCTGATCCACTGTGGGCTCCAGGAAAAAGAAGGGTGGAGGACAGGAAGGGATGAAAAGCCGGAGTGGGAACAGAGTGGAGGAAGGTCACTGGCCTGCGATGTAATCGATCTTGCTGCCATATGTAGTCTTCAGGTGGCCGGCCAGCAGGCGGATACAGGTGCGGAAGGCCTCAGGGTCTTTCAGGAGGGGCGAGATGTCCCTGCGTAAGGACAAGCTGGTGACGCGAACCGCCGGGGATGCGGGCCGCCAGACCCTGAGCCGAGCCCGTAGCCAACGCTCTAGCGGCGCTGCGCAGGCGTAGGCCGCCGCATCCACACCTGAAGTTCACGCCAGGGATGGGGAAGTCCGGGAAGCTGCGGATACGCCGGGACACGAGTTGCAGCTCGGGCTCCGCCATGGCCGCGCGTGGTGGGACAAGGAGCGGGGCAGGCCTCCCGGGCCAGCGGGGCGGAGCTGAGGGCCGGGTGAGACAGGCGGGGCGGGGCGGGGC
>PVJA010049880.1:0-13539 GCA_004027025.1 Myocastor coypus
CTTTTTTGAGACAGGGTCTCGCTATGCAGTTGAGGCTGGTCCTGAGCTCACTTTTGTAGCCCAGGCTGGTCTCGAACTTGCACCGATCCTCCTGCCTCAGCCTCCCGAGTGCTGGGATTACAGGCGTGAGCCACCACGCCCGGCAAGCATGTGGTGCCGGGGATCGAACCGCAGTCCCTGAAGCCGCCCAAGCCTTCCCAAGCAGGCGCTTTAGACCACTGAGCCATCCGGCCAGGCACTTCTTTTTCATTAAAATTAATAAAATTAAAAAATAAAATATACATTTGTTTGTGTAGCTAGAAAAACATTTCCTGGACATGTGTTTATGAACTACATCTTCTACTAGAGTTGTTCTTTCTGTCCTTGGCAACGGCAGTCACCAGATACATAGCACACTTCAACCATAAAGAAGATTATAACATCCATCTTCTGATCTCTTGGTCTTAACTGAAGCATTCATCCATGTTCTTCCTTTGTACACCCTTGCTTCTGCACATATCCTCTAGAGCTGAGAAGGACTCATGCATAGAAGAGAAGAAAAGAAGGAGGAGGAAAAAGACAAAGTATATAGCAAGGAAACTAATTCTATTATTCTACCAACACACACCCACACCCACACCCACACCCAGCCCCCCCCACCCACACCCCCACACACACACACAGAGTGGAGACAATATGTTAACTTTTATTATACAAATAAATTGATAAACCATGCTAGAGAACAAAACAAAAAACAGCTTTATGCTTAAGGTGTATTTAATGTATAATACTGATAATAACATCATAAATTCTGCTTTATTGTCCTTGTAGATTTTTCAAAAAGTAATTGGCAATTCTTATGAAAATCCATTTGTGGTTGCTTCATAAGTGCATACTAACTATATACAATAATGGTTTTCATTACGAGATTTTTCCTACATGCATGTAATATAGTTTGTTCAGTTTTCTCTCCCCGGTTATCCTTCCTACCCTGTGTTGTGTTTCTTGTTGCTGAGACAAAATAGACAAAATCCAAAATTAAATGAGAAAGGCTTATTTAGCACACGGTTGTACAGCTTTCACTCTATAATCGACTGGCTCCAACTCAGGGTGGCTTCACTGAGCAGAATAGTTCGTGGATGACAGAAGGTAGCAAAGCAAGCAGGAGATGACCATGGCTCTTCCTAACCCTTATGTCTTATCCAGGCTACTTCGGGCAGGTGCTTCACCCTAGCATTGCACCATGAATCAATTCCAGCATCACAGACTCTAGACCAAGCAATTCTGAAAACTCCCCACTTATGACCACATGCGGCTTTGTGAGACATCTACACAATATATAATATTGTACCATCACCTTTACCCTGTATCTTTCCCCTGTCTAATACTCTCTCCTCTACTTTTGTGTCATCCATTTTTTCTTTCTTTTAGATTCCACATGTTAAGCAAAATATGTTACACTTGTTTTTCTGAGTGTGGCTTACTTTGCTTAATATGATATCTATTAATTCCATCCGTTTGCCTGAAAATGACATGATTTTGTTTCCCTTTATAGTTGAAAAACACTCCAGTTTGAATGTATAACTCAGTTTATCTATTCATCATTTGACAGACATCTGGAATGATTCCATATGTTTGCTGTTGTGAATAGCACTATAGTAAGCGTGGATATGCAGGTATCTCTGTGTATACTGACTTTAATTCCTTTGGATATGTACTGAAGAATGGCATTTGTGTGCCCTAGTTTTAGATTTTTTAAGCAACATCCATTCTGATTTTCATAGTAGCTCGAATAATTTACATTACCCCCAAAGTGTATAAGGTTCAGTTTCTTCATATCCTCTGTTCTACTGATGTTAAATTTTTGAATTAATTATATATTCTGGCTATTAACCATATGGTAGATGGCAAGGATTTTTTCACATGCTATAAGTTGTCCCTTCACTCTGTTGATTGCTTTTCTTGCTGTGCAGAAGTTTTTTAACTGATGTAGCTTTAGTTCTTGATTCCTAGTAGTATTTCCTGAGCAATTGTAGTATTTCCTGAACAGGTAGTCCTGTTCAGGAGGTCTACCTATGCCTGTGGCATCCAATGCTTTGTCTAATAGTTTCAACATTTCAATTTCTACGTTTAGGTCTTTGACACATTTTGTGTTGATTTTTATACAGGGCAAGAGATAACGATTTAGCCTCTTTAACAAATAGTGCTGAGAAAACTGGATATTCATAGGCACCATGAATCAATTCCAGCATCACAGACTAGACCAGTGGCTCTCAACCTGTGGGTAGCAACATTGGCGGGGGTCGAATGACCAAAACACAGGGGTTGCCTAAAGCCATTCTGAACCATAACTGTAGCAAAATTACACTTTTGAAGTAGCCACCCAAATTATTGTTTGGTTTGGGGTCACCAAAACATGAGGAACTGTATTGCTGGGTCATGGCATTAGAAAGGTTGAGAACCACTGCTTTACACCAAGCAACTCTGAAAAATCCCTATTTGTGACCACATGAAGAATACTAAAACTAGAAACCTATTTCAAACATGCTCTTATTGATTGATTGATTGATTGATTGATTTTTGTGGTACTGGGGATTGAACTCAGGACCCTGTACTTGCCAGACAAGTGATTATTCTACTGAGCTACCTCCCCAGCCCTCAGACATGCTCTTAAACATTCATGCTATTTGATAAAACAAACTGGTATGTATCTTATACCTCATTTTCAAAAGGGTGATATATTAGTTTACATTGACTGGTTAGTATGCTTTCCCCAATGAGTTCTACAGCTTTTCTTATTATCCATTCCCAAGGAGATCCTGAGCTAGATTCTAGATTTCCAGGTCAAAGTGTGGAGGGGATGAAGGCCTGCAATATGCATCTTCCCAGAAACCTGAGACATCTCTGGTGGCAGGTTGGGACTCTCGGCTTTTCCCTATGCTAGGACTACAACTCAGCAAGTACCTACTTTATGTGTGCTACAATATGAGGCTTTTCACATACTTTGTTAAATTTAATTAACTAATTAGTAGTTCTTGTTTGAGACAGGGTCCTCCTATACAGTCCAGGCTGGTCTTGAACTTGGTACATAACCCAGGCTGACCTTGACCTGCCTTAACCTGCTGAGTTGCCGGGATTATAACTGTGTGCCACCAAACCTGGCTTAATTTAACTTTTTTAAAATTAACACGCAATAATTGTGGCTGTTTGTGGGAGACAGCATGTTATTCTAACACATGTATACAATGTATACTGATTAAATGAGAAAAACTAACCTTTCTATTTTCCTATCACTTGTTTGCATTTGACACCTTCCCACTCTTATTTGGTAGCTCTTCATAAAATTTATAATAGATTATTGTGAGTAGTCAACCCACTGTATTGGAGAACAGTAGAGGTTTTTCATTCTGTCTGACTGTGTTTTAATCTAATCCTCTCAACAACCCTGAAAGGTAGATGTGTTTCTGTAATACTTGCTTCTGAAACTTCATGTTCTAAATTGTTCAAAGGCAACAAAGGCACAGCTGTTGTCTTTAGTTCTTGTTGAAAACAATAATTGCAGTTATGACTCCAGAGGTAATTAAATAATTTGTGCCTGTGTTAGAAACATGGAAAACTTCCACCAGAAAGGTTCATTAAACTTTATGATAAGGGAACTGTCTCTCTCCTGCTGGCCTTGAAGAAGAAGCTGCGATGAGTGCTGTTACTATAGAAAAATGAGTTCTGCCAGCAATTGTGCGGGCTTGGAAAAAGACTTCTTGCCTCAGGGACTAACTCCAGGCCAGCATCTTCACTGCAGCCTTATGAAAGCCTGATCAGAGGACCCAGCTAAGCTGCCCTACATTTTGGAGCCATGAAATGGCTATGAAATAATTGACATGTATTGTTTCGGTTTTCAGTTCTGATTTTTTTAGTGCATGTTTGGAAAATACATTTTATATATGTTCTGTAATAGGATATGTATGTAACACATCTCAAAATTTTTATCCTTTTCTTTCCATTCTCTCTTTTTCCCTCCAACTCTGGTTTTGCACCACTGAATCTCTGATAAATTTTTATACAGCCATGGAAATTAGACATAAAGATACTTAGTTTTATTTTTCCTCTAAAAAAGGGGAATGATAACTTGTGACACCATTACAAAGATGCCATAGTTTAACTATTTGAGCACGTGGATGGTGGTTAAAGGTCAGCCTTTGTAGACACGTATGTTACTGTGTAGCCTGTAATCCCAGAACTCTGAAAAGCTGGGCCAAGAGAATGGTAAATGTAAGACCATCCTGGGTAACTTAACATCTTAGCAAGATCTTGTCTCAAAAATTAAAAATTTTTAAATAGGGCTTGGAATGTAGCTCAATGTAACTACAGAATGGAAAATGAGAGAGTGGTAGTGGGAAAAGAAGAAGAAGAGGAAGAAAAAGAAAAAGGGTAAAAAAAAGAAACAAAGTTGGGCTCTGAAGTGAGACTTGGGTTCTGGGATGCCGTGCTACTTACTAATCATATGATTTTAAATAACTCAACTGATATTTCTGAAAGTCTGTTTTCCCAGCTACAATATCGTATCCCATGCACATGTTTCAGTGGCCATTTAATATTTGATATTACTAAGAGTTTTACATGCTTATATGGAGAAACTGGGTCTAATCAGCATTAATCTAACCAGGGCATTCTCCACACTTGCGTTTCAATAAGAAAATGTTTTTATAAAGTCAATTACTTGACTACTCTTACTTCAGACAAGTTAGGAATGGTAGGATAGGAATAGCTATAAATTCATTTAATGGTCTATTTAGTTCCTGGACTTTCAGGCTTTTGGAACCTAGCCTAAATCCTGACTTCATTTGCTGTCAATTATGTCATCCAAAGGCAATAAATACATTATTAAATGTTAGTAAGGGGAAGTGACTCTTAAAATCACAGTCACGAGGAATGTCTGTATGAAGACTGGAGTTCTGGTTCTTTAGTCTCTTTGAACTATGTCATACTGCTTCTCCTAGAATTTTTTTTTCTGATTTTCTGAGTCTCCTAGAAAATAATTTCCACGATGCTTTTTTAGTTTGTTATTTTGTGCAAGGCCTATGTTCTTAAACCTGATTACACCTTGGCTCGCTGATAGAAAGTAGTTTCATCAAGTGCTTAGCTCTAATGGTCGCCTCTCCGTCATATACTGCCAGCATCCATTCTCATACTCCACAGTGCAACTCATCTCCGTGAAGTCTAGCTTCCTGAATGCCCCCAAAGGCCATGTGGCTCATGCATACTTTCATGGGAAAAAGGAAGATTAACTTCAGTGGATTTTAAGAAAGGCCAGTGAAGTTTTTCCAGACAAAATCCCACTCATATTTGAAGATCTAACTTAGTTGACATCTCGTCTGGGATTCATTCTCTGTCCCACTCCAGTCAGGCTTTATCTCTTTCATAACCCTCTGCAATCCTGTTATATTTTGTGCAGAATTCTTCTTTGGTATTTAGCTTGAATTGCCTCTTCTGCAAGTTATTCTTCTTAGCACAAAGGCAGTACGCTGTCAGAGAAGAGACCAATTTCACTTATCTTTGTATCAGCCACCCCTGTGCAATGCCTGGCGGTGAGCAGGCACTCAATCACTGTTTGCTGAGTTGAATTGAAAATCAACTATTTTTTAACTTTGAAATTTGCTGCAGCACATATTTTGACAGAGTTACCTTGATGATTAGTGAAACTGTTTACATTTTTTTAATTCAATCTGGAGGAGGGTGGAGGTGATGCGTAAACATCTTCTGATTGCAGGCTTTTATGAGAATCTCACATGTGAAAATGGCTTGATGACTGACTGCCCTTTGAGTTGCAATCCACTCTCCTTTCCATTTTATATGGGGACAGGACACATACTGGTGTATAAGTCAGGGTGCTGCTCAAGGAACAGGCATTGCTCAAGGTGTGATAAGAATAAGTTATGTAATATAAGGGAATTCAGACATAAAATTATTACAAGGGCTGAAAGAATGGACTCCAATAAGAGTCCATTATATATCTAAGGCCACAGACTATATATATTAATATATAATATTATATATTAAATATGTAATATATTAATATATATAATACATATATTATATATTATGCAGATATAACCACCAAATTCTAGAACACGCTGCTATTGTAGCAGTTCAACAATCGTGAAGTTGGCATCATTGCCATCATTTCTAGCCAAATTCCCTCTTTTCCATCACAGAAGTGGTAAGCCGGGCAATAACAGCTTAGAATCTTTGTCTCTGATGCAGCTGTCTATCAAAATCAATAGGGAATTTTTTTATATATTTTTTTTATTGTTTAAATTTAACACGAGTTATATTACATATTTTCATCATCAGATCAGTTTAGATTAATACATATAGGTATATAAGCTTGATCAAACAATTAAACATTAACCCTTCTAAATCAACATTATTATTTTTTTTTTCTTTTTCCCTTTCTTTTCTTTGAAAGTTGACATATTGCATATTGTCCTCACAATCATTCTACAGAGTACAGTGTGTGGGCATGACCCACCTCCCTTCAATAGGGAATTTTGATATGAACCATCAGTGCAGAAAAATTTCGTGTTTCAAAAATCTACACTTGACTTTAGCCAAAAGGCCTAGAAGCAATTCCCTGAAATCTAGGGCAGCAACAGAAAAATAAAAGTGCAGACAGATGATCTCTGCTTCACTTTTGCCTTCAAAAATTGAAGCAGGTGCGTCTATCTGGAGGAATATATTTAATATCCAGAATCCTAGCTATGAGCAAAACTGAGAAATGCAACATCTCGCTTTGGAAACTGTGTCGTATGAAGAGGTTCCTTAAAGGGCAGGTGAGCTGCAGGCTGAGGGAGCTACAACACCATATCCTTTTAAGCCAATTCAGGGAATTTTCTTTTTTATTATTATTTCTATTGCAGAAGGATTTATTACACTGATAGAAAAATAACACTATTTGTAAATCAGGGTAAGTAAGAAGAAATATATTTTTCTCTTGCATACTCATCCTCAAAAGTCAAAATGATTTTTTTTATTCACTCATTTTTATGGCCGGCTCAGCCCGCCCCGAGGGCAGGGCTGGCACAGCATGTGGTGCCGGGGATTGAACCGTGGTCCCTGAAGCCGCCCAAGCTTTCCCAAGCAGGAGCTTTAGACTACTGAGCCATCCCGCCGGGCCCCTCAAAATGATTTTAACTCATTCTTAAATTAACAGGATATGCAGAGAGAATCAAGGGAGCAGGTCGATAAGTGTATTAAAGTTTCAGTACTCCTGGACATTAGAAACACAAAGTGAACTTGTGCTACCATTTGCAACTTTAGAGTGTGTCTGAGTCACTGAGACTGTGAAAAATTGCCCTTGGGACACTGAAGGCCCTGAAGGTCAAGCCTGCCTTTGGCCTCTAATGACCAAGGGCACTGAAGATATAAATTTCATTCCTCTGGGAAGAGTAAAGAGAAAATATGCTTTAGTACAAGACACCAGCAACTTACTCACTGTGTGACTCCACGCTTCAGACTGAGAAGCACATACTGCAGGCCAGACTTCTGTGTAGAGAAGGTGGAATCCTGTGTGCTAAGTGCTTTCCCGAGCACAGCATAGCTACTAACCCTGTCTCCACTTCCATTATTGTGTGAAACTAAGTTCATTCCGTGCTACTTCCCATTCCCAAACAGCTATTCTTTTATACTTTAAAAGTCAATCAGCCATTCACTGGCTTCCAGCTGATGGACCATCAGTACCGTTTTTATACTGGTACAATTTTTATTACCTTATGTCATTCTCTTATTGTGTAGTATGTAGAATGTAAGAAATGATGAAAGTTATAGGTACTTCATTCCCATATTTCCATTTACAAATGACCTGATAGGAAATTATGCAGGGCACATCTGAAATTATTTAAAATATGTTACTTTGAAAAACAGTAGTTAGGGGCTGCGGAGATGGCCCAGTAGAATAAGTGCTTGACTGGCAAGCACAAGGACGTGAGTTCAATCCCCCGTTCCAAAAAAAAAAAGTACTTTCATATATTGATGCTTCAGAAGCAACAACTATGAAGCTTCAGTATTTTTTCTCTTCAAATATTTTGTCTTAGTTTGATGAAAATTATTATTCCTATCATATATCAGGGAGTTTTCTCACCTTGAATGGCTGTAGTACTACGAAGTTTGCTGCCATATGATTACACAGGCATCTGGTCTTTAAGACTTATGTTACAAAATATATGAACCATTGCCTATCATGACATAGCAAAAGTTTCAAGAGGACCTATTCCACAACCTTGTTCAGAGCTCAGTGGGTTATGGGACTCCGTTCCCTAGATGTACGCTATGTGATCAAGGTGGATACTCAGCCCAGTTGTGGCTCATGTGTAGTCCAGTCAAGGAACTTAATGACTTCAAGAGTTTCTTCTGAGAAAAAACGGGGGATATAATTCAACAGATTTATGCCCTCAGGAATTTAGAATAAAGAACAGAAATTGTTCCACAGTAGCTGAGTTGAAAAGTCACCAAGGAGAAGAGGGCCCGGGAGACTATTACAGGTGCTGACCAAGGTGCCATCGCTATGAAATGAGATTGAGAGAGAAGTGAACAGGAAAAATATGCAGGATGAAATAAACACTCCCAGCAGAAGAGATGGTGGCCCCTGAGTGAGCTCAAGTGAGCTCCAAAGAAATTAAGTATCTTTGTTCTTGGTGTTTTACTGAGGCCAGTTCCATTCTAAGTAGGTTATTGGTTAGTATATGTCTTTATTTGCCTTGATAATTTTTTTCTCAGAACAAATGGGCCTAAGATGTAAGGAAAGGGTCCTGGATAGGAGCAATGCACAAGGAGAAATATATGAGACATTCATGTCACCTCATGGAATGTGAGGCAAAGGTAATGGCATGCTTATCTTACTTCCTTTTCCTCAGCTGTTAGGAAAAGTATGTCTCCCAATGGCTTTTGGAGGGTTATCATAAATTCCTACCATGATGAACAAAAGCTGGTGTAATGAACCATTTACAGTCCCAAACATATTAAAATGGTGGTCACTTATTTTAAAACTTATCAGACTGTAACGTGACATTTGCTGTATTATGGCATTATTTCTGGACCAGGACAGGGTGTCTTTGCCAGCATCTATCATTTATCATTTCGGTTTCCACTGACCAGAACCATGGCCCAGGGCCTACAATCTTCATTGTGCAACTATATCCTGTCAGTGTAGCTCTAGTCATCATGTTGTTTATATATGTTTGGGACCACATGTTCTGATTTGGGTGTGGCAAAAATTAGTAGCATCAATGCTGAAGAAGGAGTTTCAGTGGAATACCTCAGAAATGTGTTCCTTTATACTTTTAAAAAATATCTGTGGCACAAAAATTATTCAAAGGTCTCTGTATGGAAGGAGGAATACTTCTCATTTTCAGTAAGAGCAGTTTCCATCAAAGAGAGTCAATGAGTATTGACTCACTGAAGTCAATGTCAGAAATGCTACAGAACTCTTACTGAGCCATGAGACCTCCAAAAGAAAGGGACCTCATCAGTCTTGTCCATCACTGCATCTCTACAGCCAAGAACAATGACTACTATAAGGTTCAAAAAACACTTGTTGAATAAATGAGATGCAGAGGAATGAAATCGAACTTTCCCATCTTTGGTTAGGTCATTGCTTCACACTACAACTACTTTAGAGCCTGGAAGTATATGTCAGTGGCACATACTTGCTTTACATGCAGAACATTCTGGGTTCTATCCTTAATACAACAGAAAAGAAAATCATGACAAAGGATTTCTGGTTAGCTAAGCAGTTTAGGTGGATCCCTTAATGTTTCCAGGTATCTATAAAGAGTTTATCAGAAGTATCCTGAAATAATAATCACAGGCAACACTGTTAGGGAGGGGAGATCTCCCTTCCACAGAATTTCCGTTTTTCTGCATGAACTTGAAAGAATGAATTCATTAAACCTCAATTTCCTCATTTACAAATGGAGACGTATCTTTTCTCTGATTACCTCAGAAAATTATGAAGCTTAAATAACCCCATAAATGGGCCTTGTAAACTATAAAGTTTTGTAAACTATAAAGTGTGTGTGTATATGTGTGAGTACATGTAAAATAAATCATTATTATTCACGTACTCTGCACAACATAAAGTCTTATTCCTCCCACAGTATTTATATATTTTTATTACTCCAATTGGACATGTATTTACAAATTGGTTTTAGTGCAAGGGAAGTTACCTGCCACCTCTGTGTAACTGTTGACATGTGAAGAAGATAAAGAAGTGTAATCTCCGGATCTTAGGATAACAGTTAAGGATTGAAATGACCAAATCCATGATAGAGAATCTGTTTCGATTTTACAAATTTCCCATCATGGGAAGTAGACCAAATGGTCCAAGTGTCATGGGAGGTGGAGCTTACATCACTGATTTGACTACTGTTTGGGTGAAACACTGAAAGTATCCTCACAGGTTGCTTTAAGTTCCATAATAGTTGAATTCTTATAGTTACATTTGGAGGCATTCATTCACATGAAGTACAAGAACTATTGGCTGACTCATTCATTCAGTCATTTATCCCCAGGATGAAACACACATACACACAAGGCCATCTTAAAATAAAATTTAATAACCTTTTTCTGGATCCTGACATTTCTCTCTATCAAATTTGGGATTTTGCATGCTAATAATCTCTTATATGTGTATAGCAAAATTCTCACAATGTTGGTCTCATGTGTCCTCATAACAGCTTTGAGAGACAGGTTTTGGTCAAAGACACTGAGATTCTGTGAGATTAAACAACCTTTCCAGAGCTCTCCTAGCCTCTGCCTATTGACAGAATGGTCCTCCCACTCCATTGCCCAGATGTATGTTAGCACCTGTCTTGTTGAACATGTGGGACTCCTTCAATGACCACTCATATCTATTATGTGGAACTTGTGTTCTCTTTCTCCTCTGGATGAAAACCAGGGCTAGTCTTGTGATTTTGTGATCATTTAAGGATTTTTTTTTAAAGTTCTATTGTCGCCGGGCGTGGTGGCGCACGCCTGTAATCCCAGCACTCGGGAGGCTGAGGCAGGAGGATCAGTGCGAGTTCGAGACCAGCCTGGGCTACAAAAGTGAGCTCAAGGCCAGCCTCAACTGCATAGCGAGACCCTGTCTCAAAAATACAAAAAAAAAAAAATAATAATAATAATAAAATAAAAATAAAAAAATAAAGTTCTATTGTCACTTTAGGTAGTAGTGAAACAGATTCCATTTTCAGTATAAAGTCCTACATCACTTGGAAGTTGAAACTCCTATCTTCATTCCAAGCTAAAGCCATTCTATTCCCACCAACGACCTGCAGTGTGGAAGGAAAATTCAGGCTATCTTATTCTCAGGTCCTGTGTTGCGCATTACCAGTTCTCTCTCCCACTTGTCTAAATAAGGTTTCTGACTTGCTCAGAAGTCAATGCAGAGACAGAGAAGAGATGCAAAGAATCAAGAACTACCTTGCTTGATAAGTATTGCTGTGATAATTCAGCATTAGAGGTTTCTGAATAAGCAGATGTTTAAAGATAACTCTTCTATATTACCTGATGGGTCCTTCATTCATACCTATAATATCAAGGAAGGACTACAATAATTCAAAACCAGGTTTTAGAACTTCCTTTATTTCCAGAGTCTGAGCTCCAGCTGAACTATTTCATTACAACATTCTATTACATGTGACTGGTTTATTCACTCATCATGTGGTTAGGATCACAAGCTTTGGAGTTAAAAAGGCATGATTTGGAATCAAGGTTCTTCCACTTCTTAGATGTGTGATGTTGAGAAAGCGTCCCTTCCCTGTCTGAGTCTCACTGAGTATGTAAAATTAATTTCGTAATACTTTACAGGCATTGTAAAATTAAGTGAAATCATGTATATTAATGATCTAGAAAAAGATAGACTTTCAATTATTGATAATAGTAGTTATTTTTGTTAGACAAGGAAATATGACCCTAATAAATACTTCAGGGTAGACAGTATTTGTCTTAATCATTTTTTTTCTCCTGAATCTTAGTATCATAAAACCTGAGGAGTTCTTCCCACGTTCTCATTGTGCTTGGAAACTTTCACTATGTTTCCCGCACGTAAGTGATAACAGAACTTACGAACCTGATTCTTTCCATGATTCTCGACACAAACAGAGTTGGATGAGAACCAAACAAAATTCACTGGCTAGGTTCTCTGTTCTCCTGAGGAAGAGATCTCATTCTGTTTTTGTGCTGCTCAATTCGCATCCAGAATCATGGAAAGAATTATATTTGTGAAGTGAGGTGCTGCTATAAACCTGACATCCTTGAAAAATGATTCTTTGCCAGGTTGCAGTGATTAAATGGGGTTAAGGCATTTAAGAGGATTACCTAGCATCTGGCCTTTGCAGGTGCTCCCAAAATGAGAGGGGCTATTATTTTTGCTTGTATTATTGCTGTTTTCTTTTTATCTACTTTAAGTTACATTTCTTTTACCCATAATCTCAACTCCGTCATTCTCAGCAAATCAAGTCATCGAGTGATCCTCACCATACAGGTCTTCTCTAATAGGTTGCTTGAGACACTTCTAAGTGTCACTGTTTGTTGGCTTGATTAAGAATTAAGAATTTGAAAAAAAGAAGAAGAATTCAGAGTTTGGCTGAGGATAGCTCAGTGGCCCACTGCCTACATGGGAAGAGCAAGTGCCAGGTCCTGAATTCAATTTCTGATACAAAAAGAAAAGAGAAAAAAAAAGTAGAAATCTCTACTTATGGGTTAACTCAGTTGTAGAGCATTTGGCTAGCATGACACACACACACACACACACACACACACACACACAAGTGTAGGTTCTGGAATTACACTTGCTTAATTTAGTTATAGCTCTGTTTCTTACTAATTGTGTTAAAACTCCTTGAAACTCAATTTTCTGCTATGTACGGTGAAGAGTACAATAGCATGTCTTTATGGGTTTGTTATGAAAACTAGATGAGATAAACAATACAAGTTCTGGAGCATAGTAATTGCTCAGCAAATATGTTATCACTTTAACTGTTATCCATGTAACAAAAATTTATCGGTTACCCATCATGATGTCCTTCTTGGATATATGAACTGAGACATGAAATGCAAAGAAAACTTCAAAACTCAAATAGTTTACACATAGTTATGAAATTTGCATATCAGATTCACCTTTTAAATCTCTTAATGATGCACTACAGTTCATTTATCCCTTTCCTCTGAGGTCCCATAATCTCCTTGACCAGGAAATTTGGGACACTTCTGAGTTATAGGATATAACGGCACAGGTTCTCTTATATCCTGTGTCTTTATTGACCTTGAAGGGCTAGGGCCAAAATATTGGCTATCCTTATAGCCTTTCTTTTTCTCCAATTTTTTGTCTGTTAACTTACATTCTTAACCCTCCAGCAGAAAAGCTTTGTGATACTATTACTCTATAACATAGGTACTTGAGGGATGAATGAACTGTAGTGCATCTAAGGAGAGTCACCCAGAGAAAAACATTCTCTCAGGCTTTCACAGAAAGCAAAATGGCCAAGCAATGGCCATGACTTGTCC
>PVJA010049881.1:0-13538 GCA_004027025.1 Myocastor coypus
ACAGGGTCTTGCTATGCAGTTCAGGCTGGCCTTGAGCTCACTTTTGTAGCCCAGGCTGGTCTCGAACTCGCACCAATCCTCCTGCCTCAGCCTCCCGAGTGCTGGGATTACAGGCGTGAGCCACCACGCCCGGCTGGGTAAAAGTTCTTTGTGAATATGTTTTGCAAATATTTTATCCTCATGTGAGGCTTCTTTTCACTTAGTAGTGCTTTCTCAGAGAAGTAAAAATTGTAAATGCTTAATGAAGTACAACTTGTCAATTTGTTTTCAGTCATTCATTCTTGTTATACTGTATAAACATTTCAAATATAATGAGATTTTTTTTCATATGTTGCAAAGACTTTTTCTATTTCATAATTTGCCTTTTTGCTTTTATTTACTTATTTGGTGCTAGGCATGAAACAGATTCCTACATATGCTAGGTAGGTAACCTACCAGGGGGCTATACCCCCAGACTTTTTATGTTTTATTTTATCTTGATGTACAGATGTTTTATGTTTTTTATGTAATCAAATATTTCAGTGTTTTAATTTGTGTGTGTGTGTGTGTGTATGTGTGTGTGTGTGTGTGTGTGTACTTTAGCATTTTGTATTGTATTTAAAATTTCAACCAGTTTGGAGTGTACTTATGGTGTAAGGTAGGGTACAAACTTAAATTCTATTCCAAATGTTAATGATTTACCTTAGTACTGTTAAAGAATCCATCATTTCCTTTATTTTG
Organism: Myocastor coypus; assembly: GCA_004027025.1. Classification (NCBI taxonomy): domain Eukaryota; kingdom Metazoa; phylum Chordata; class Mammalia; order Rodentia; family Myocastoridae; genus Myocastor; species Myocastor coypus. The sequence continues at coordinate 721 of PVJA010049881.1, forward strand.
AAGTATTTTTATTGTAATTGTAACACACATTTTGGACCTTTCGTTCTGTATTATAATATTTTACTGGGGCTGCCCATTACTGAAATATGAACAGAGATGTTTTGAGAATTGTAAACAAGAAGAGTATCTTTCTAGGTCTCATTTTCTGGTTTTTTTCCACAGATACTTGACCTAAGGATATTCAGTTGATACCTCAATAAGATTGTTAGAGGGTTTGTGATCCTGTGTTAGTGACTATTGTGAAGAATATGCTTAGGATTTCCACTGATCTGATAAAATGTAAAACTGATTACGTTAGTTGAAATTAACCAGGTTCATCGTAAGATGTGTGTTTCTTGGTCACCATGTTGTATCATCCTTGTAAGTGGAAAAGATTGTTCTAGATGTGTACTCATCATTGGGAGGGCACGGAAGAGTCTTTAGCTTATGGGTTAAAGGAGCCAAAAGCCTTTTTAATCTTTTATTCAAATACGCTGCATGAAATGCCTTTTGAAATAGAAAAAAGACCCTATTTTAAACTTCTACGCTGATCTGCTATCTAAAAGGTTCAGTGATGCAAAGGACTAATGATGGCACAGCCCTGTGAATACTGTCTGTAGCTTGATGAGAGATCAAGGCACTTTTCAAGTATTCCAACCATTTCAGACCAAGTAGCAGAATGTAATAAAACATTTACATAGTGAAGCACTTTTTCCCAGTAGCTGGCTCTTCCTATATCCTTACTAAGCAATCTGGGAAATAGAAACATCTAGTCAATAGAGATAAAGTGGATTTTTCATGGTGTGCTGCTCTGGCATATATTGTTTTCTGTTTTATTCCAAGTATCCTTCAGGATGTTATCCAGAACCCTGGCTAAGTGTGTGTATGGCTGAGGAAGCATACAGTGACAGTGCAACTCAAAACAATGACACCCGGGTTTCTGTTCAGGATTAGTCATAGTTCTAACCCATTGTTCTAAAAGTGAGGCTGAAATTATTTTCCTCAAGCAATATCTTCCCATACTGAGGTGGCTTGCCATTTTGCTGCCCTCTCCTACAGCCTTAAGAATTATTTTGCATGTAACGTGTAAGGCAACTTAACTGACTTTGATAAGGTCAAAAGGTGAATTTTGATTAACTCAGGTCACACCTCACACCTCAACTTGATCTTAAACACCCAGCTGAAAAGTATAAGAAGAAGATATACAAAAGCAATACCATAGTAATAAAGAGCTAGAGATAAAAAAGAGACTCCAATTGCTGATCCACTTTTGTCAGATTCTAGCTACCCTAGTAGTTGACCACTATTGTGGTCAAGAAAAACTGCAATGGAATCTATAAAAGCTCAACAAGAGTCTCTAAATTCCTTCTCTCCATTTTATTACAGCTAAACGAGGACTTATGGCAAAAAATATCAGATTTAGAGAAAGCCTCCATCAGCAGAGGGGTATAACAGCCAATTGGTTATAATCGCTATTCCAGTCCCTCAAGAGCAGCATCTGGACGTAGCTCATTCCTCAACCTGCTTTTCCATTCTAGTGCTCATGTTTTGATTATACAAGCCTTAATTTCTTGGAAAATTTGTTTATTCTTGCCTAGAGGATGCCAAACTCCAAGTGATCATGCAGATGAAACCAACAACAAATGTACCAGACTCTTTCTCTGGGATCCACCAAAGCAGCCTTGTAAGAGTTTGTGACTGCTAAACTTCATGACTTCTATCTGAGGTCCATTAGATTAGCTCTCTGGAGAAGGCCCCTGACTGCAGTTTCCATTACACTGAGCTTTCTCAGCTTAAAACAACTAGATAGATCCTATTCCTTTTCTCCGCAACTGCAGTTAGGGTTATCTCTTCATGAGGGGGTGGATATTACAGACAGCTACGTTAGGTAGATGTATAGTAGTCAGTCAGAAAGGGCTAGGCCCCCCAGGGAGTCAGTGTAGAGGAAGAAACCACATAAGGACTATGGCTGGAGTGCAATCTAAAGATTAAAATCACAGGGGCTGGGTTTCCGTACTTCCCTAAGGGATCACTGGATGGAGGCTTAGGATTATCAGTATCACTCTTGAGATTTCCCATTATCTCATGAGAGATAAAGCCATTCTCTCCAACCTACTAAGACTGAGAGCACTAAGACTATGACTGTAGATTATTGACCACAATTAATGATGTCACCCATGTGGCCTTGCTACCATTAGATTAATGTTACCTAAGTGACTATATTTACAATTTATTGATTAATCATGATTTTGCTCCATAAGACTTTGTTTGAGAGGCAGTCTCACTGGTATCCCACTTAGGATCCCTCCTGTCTCAGGAGCTATTCCTGTGTCCCATTCCTTTTTGCCAATATGTGCTCCTATTCTTTTCTTTTGTGCTCCTATTCTTAAAAAAGAATTATTCTTGAAATCTTTCTACTTAGTGATGCCTTATCTTCCTAATCCACAGAGTTTAGAATTATTTGCACATAGGAAGATTCCTTTATTCCAGATTACATTAAATAAATTAAACTAGATTAGACGTAGGTTTGATTTGTTATGAAATTCATCAATTTGATTATTCACTGTATAATCAAATCATAATATTGTCATAAGTGGAAGAGCCTATAGGCCAAATGGTGGCACAAGCTATAATGCCAGCTACTTGGGAGGCTGAGGCAAGAGGATCAAAACTCTGAGGTAGGCCCAGGCAATTTATTGAGATTATCTCAAAATCAAAACTCAGTATGAAGGCCCTGTGTTTCAGTTGCTAGAATGGGGATGGGGGAAGGCTTAGAAATTGTCTATTTGCAGAGGTATTAGATTCCTTAAATAGTGGAGCATAATTTAAAACTAACCTAAGTCATACACTCCTTAATATATTTGAGTCAACTTTGAGATTCCTAGAAATATTGTACTGATTGGTAATTCATATACTTATTTCATACTGACGGATGTTTTGTTGGACTTCAGCCAACCAAAACAAAAGCTTATTACTTGGCCATGTCTTTTGTACTCAGTATTTGTGTGGGGCCTCAAGGTGAGGAAGTTACAGTTCTCTGCTTTACTTGATTTTTATTTGCATCTTCTGATTGTTCCTGTCACCATCAGTGTGTCTGAAGTCTGTCATCCACCTGTCTCCCCAGCATCCTTGTCATTTCCCAACTTGAAAGGTGGGGTTTTTATTCTACTTTGTAGTTTTTCCTTGTTCTATCTTAATTCAAATTATTGATAGTCTGTATGTATGCAGAATAAGCAACCTCTTTGTTTCTTGTCTGAACATTTTTCTACCTTTAATGAAGCAGGACCAAATAAATTTAGTATAACTTAAGAAGCCAAGCATTCTTCAGCCTTTCCAAGTGAATATCAATTCTCATTTTTTAAAAAAGGCTTCTTTTCTAACATTTGGAAGGTATATTTGGCAGCAAAGTCTTAGCTATACTTGCAGGCGTGGGTAAGTGGCTACTTCTCTGTGGTGAGCATTGTAGCTTCGGTCCCCTCTGGTGCATGGTATTGGGCTGTTAACTATTTCTCCAGACTTCTGACATATCAGTGCTTTGCAGAAATGGTTTGTGGTTTTGTTAGTCAGTTTTTAGCATGCTTAGGTCGGGCAAAGGAGAAAGTGTGTATTCTTTTTTCATGTTTTTGTTCCTGAGCCAGAATTTGAGAAGTTTAGAGTACAGGTTTGCCCTGACAGGTCTCTATATTGTGTATGCCCCCATGGCACAGTACCTGCACAAGGTCCTGAGTTCGATTTCTCTTACCAAAAAAGAAAAAAAAAACACTTTGAATTAATTGACTGAACAATGGTACTACTGATCACCACACTAAGCTGTAAGAAGAAATCAAGATTACATCAAGGAGCCTGTAGCTTGCTAAAGAACTGATAGCACCACTCCTTCTGGGCACTGGACTTTGTAAGGGTGGGGTAATGGAGGGCCTGGAATCATATTAGATGAAGAATGGCTAAAGAAATAATGATATCTAACCTGGACTTGAGAACTTTGAGGACAAGATTGCCAGTCTCCATCATGCCAGTACTAACCTACCTTTCCCTGATTTTCCAGGAAAATATTCAAAAGTTGCCTTTGACCCTTAATCATAATGCATCCAGTCTGATCCCTAATTGTCTCTCTTTTTGCTCCAAAATATATCTTGGTTCTTGCCTTTTTCTTCTATCCCAATTGTGCCATACTATGTCAACCCTCCAAATTATTGTCTGTACTAATAGAATTAGCTTCTTGTTCTCTTATGTCCTCTGCATTACACTCCCAGAATATTTTCCCCTAAAACTTAGGGTTTTTTTTTTTGTTTGTTTTTTATTTTGTATTTTAGAGAAGGGTCTACAGGGTGTTCAGGATCTCACTACTAGATCAACTCATAGTGATCCAGCTGTTTACAGCCTCTCAAGAGCTGGGATTATAGGTGCACACCACCATGACCAGTCTTAATTGCCCTCTCAGCATGCGGGGCCAGCATGGCAGGCCTGGAAATGGAACCCCTGGATCCTGCACCTGCTTACAGACATTTAATCCGCTGAGCTATTTGGCCAGCCCTCTAAAACTTAGTTTTAACTGAATTTTTTTTTTGTCTTTATTTTTTTTGAGACAGGGTCTCACTATGCAGTTCAGGCTGGCCTTAGGCTCACTTTTGTAGCCCAAGCTGGTCTTGAACTCGCACCAATCCTCCTGCCTCAGCCTCCCGAGTGCTGGGATTACAGGCGTGCGCCACCACGCCCGGCTTTGAATCATTTTTTTTATTTAAACATTTAACTGTGGTTCACATAGCCTTATAGGGAAAGTCCTATCTCAAGTGTTTATAATCTGGCTTCCAACTCATCTCATACTGTGGCTTCTAATCCACCATTGTTGCACAACTCCTGTTATTCTACCTTCTATTCAGTCTTTTTTTTTTTTTTTTTTTTTTTTTTTTTTTTTTTTTTTTTTTTTTTTTTTTTTTTTTTTTTTTTTTTTTTTTTTTTTTTTTTTTTTTTTTTTTTTTTTTTTTTTTTTTTTTTTTTTTTTTTTTTGCTTTTTGAGACAGGGTCTCACTGTGCAGTTCAGGCTGGCTTTGAGCTCACTTTTGTACCTCAGGCTGGTCTCAAACTCACAACGATCCTCCTGCCTCAGCCTCTCAAGTGCTGGGATTACAGGCGTGAGCCACCATGCCTGGCCCTTCTATTCAGTCTTAATCAGCCTGCTCTGGACTTTGTAACTGTCCAACCATCTTTGTGCGTTTTTGTATTTTTGAGGCAGGGTCTCCCTATATAGTTCAGGCTGGCCTGGACTCACTTTGTAGCGAAGGCTGACCTCAGACATATAGCAATCCTCCTGCCTCAGCTTCCTGGATGCTGCAATTGTAGCTGGGCTCCACCATACCTGCCTCCATCCTTTAAATTGTTCCTTCACACTAGTGGGAAGAAGAGAACTAACTCATCATGTTTTAGACATTAAAATGAAGACCTACTGGCAGAAGACAGGATTCTCAGTGCAAGAATTTTTCTTGCATAATGTTTTCTAATAATTAAGAACTAGTAAGTGTCTCAGCTTTGGATAGGCTTGGGCACATTAGCTGGTTTGGATCGATAAAAGTGGGAGCTACTAGGGGGATAAACAAAAATAGGAAGCATGGTACTCTTTTGTCAAGAAACTTACGTCTAAATGTGATACTACACGCTCCTCCCACAATACCTCCCCTCACATTTCTCATCATTTGCTCCTTTCCTTAACATTTCTCAATGGCCTCTTCCCATTATTGTTAGGATAAAGGCAAATATCATAGTCTTTAAAGTCACGTATGATCGGACCCCTGGCTCCCCGTTATTCCAGTCTCCTGCCAGCATCCCCTTAGTTTCCTGTGTTCTGTGTATTTTGCACCCTGGCATACTGTCCTTCTATCTGTGGAACTTTCTCCCAGCTACCACCCCTTGCTCTGGACTTAGCTTGCATGTCACTTCCTCAAGCAAAACTTTGATGAACCCTGCTCCCCCATAGTAGGTTAAATCACCGTTTTTCTCCCTTAGTGTTTTCTTCACAGCAGTTATCACAGTTGTAACTAAAGAGATTTTTGTTTTGTGTTTGTAATGTCTAGAACTTTTTTTGTTTTGCAGTACTGGAAATTGAACGCAGCGGTGCTCTACCATTAAGCTACATCACCAGCCATTTTTTTAAAACTCCATTTTAGATGGAGTTTCACTAAGTTTCCAGGCTGGCCTTGAGCTTGTGATCCTCCTTCAGCTTGGTTTATGGGCAAAGGTTATTATGCTCCTTTCTAGAGAGATTCTGATTATCATTATGCTCCCAATAGCTAGTACAGTACCTAGCACACAGCAGACTCTCAGTAAATAGCTGATTAAATAAGTGAATGAACCACTTCTGTAATGAGGAAAGAAGGATGTTGAAGGACACAAAGTATGGTCAGTGCCATGCAGTGGAGAAAATTCTAAGAGCAGGGCATAATAGGTAGCTGAACAAATTGTGTTCTGACAAGTTCCAGGCAGGCTCGTGCAAAAGAGGACATGCTAAATGAGAGGTAGGATAGATAAATTGGCAGAAAATCATTGAGGCAGTCCTTGAAAGTTTAGTTAAGATAGTAGAGTAAAATTCTTTAGTTGTTGTTGCATTTTGTATAGATATTGGATGCTATACACTGAAACTTTAGAACAGTGGTTCTCAACCTGTGGGTCGTGACCCTGGCGGGGGTTGAGTGACCAAAACACAGGGTTTGCGTAAAGCCATTCCGAATCATAACTGTAGCAAAATTACAGTTTTGAAGTAGCCACCAAAATTATTTTTTGGTTTGGGGTCGCTGCAACATGAGGAACTGTATTGTGGGGTCACAGCATTAGAAAGTTTGGGAACCACTGCTTTAGGAAGTTTATTCAAATAAATCTAAACTGGATAATAATTTGGAAAATTGGGGCACAAGACCAGTTAGGGCAATGTAGCAATTGCCCAGAGAACACAAAGACACAATGTGACCTAAATCAAGGGAAGGGGTAGTGGGAAAGAGATGAAACATCCAAGACCCCAGGCACAGTGGCACACCTGTAGTCCCACGTACTTGGAAGGCTGAAGTAGGAGGATCACCTGAGCCTAGGAATTCAAGACTGGCCAGGGCAACAAAGTGAGGCCCATCTTTTAAGAAAAATAAATTAGTGAAGACAAATTAAAAGACAAAATCAACAGTAAGCAATGATGATGAAGGCAGTAGATGGATATGGGAAGAAGTTGTGAGTACCTGACTGTAAATGATGGATACATGGAAGTTCAGCTTAGAAGGAGACATGCTGCCAATACTAGCAGTAGCTATCACTGGATAGTGGGGTAGGAGATGACACAAACATTTCCAAAGTAAAGAGTTTTAAAATTTTTGAATCATTGCCTTTTTAATTAATTAATTAATTAATTAACTAATCTATTTATATTATGGGCCTCTCAGCCTGCCCTCAGAGTGCGACTGGCGCAGCATGTGGTGCCAGGGATTGAACTACGGTTCCTGCTGTTGCCTAAGCTTGCCTAAGCAGGCACTTTAGACCGCTGAGCCATCTTGCAGGCCCCACTTTGTCTTTTTAATTTAAAAAAGTAGAAATTCACCAGCTTTCTTTGTAGGCACATTGGATAGTGGCCCCTTTAGCACTTCTATTTGCCCTGGGATTTGTGGTTGTATTGCTAAGTTTTATTTCTGCGAGCTTTCCAGTTCTCTTCTCTGGTCTTCTTTTTGAGACACTAGAATTCTTGCCCTGTCTTTTCTCTGAGGTAACAAAACAAAATTCAATATAACAAACATTGTTGAACACCTATGATCTTTTCTTGAAATTGTGTATTGTTTCTAATGTCTTATGTATTATTTTTATTCTCTTTAAAATTAAAAAAAAATAAAAGAACCAATAAAATATATTTTCTCCTGACCACTGTCCCCAAAACTCCCCCTTAAATTTGGGGCTGGATGTGGTGGTGTGTGCCTATAATCCTAGCGCTCAGGAGACTGAGGCAGGAGGATCCCTATGAGGCCAGCTTGCACTAGAAAAGGACTTCAAGGCCATTTTGAACTGCATAGTGAGACACTGTCTCAAAATAAACAAAAAATAACTGCCCCCCCAAAAAAACCTAACTCAATTCTGTACCTGAAGACCAGAAGTTTCAAAATGTATTATACAGGAGAAATTATCTTGATGCTCATTTAGTAGAAATTTCTGAGTCATAATCAGTACGTTCTAATTCATTCTCAGGAGTATGGTCCAGATCTTCTTTTGGAGTGGGGGTGGGGCATGGGAGGGGTGAGGGGGTGGGTCAGGGAGGGGTGAGGCGTGGTATTGGGGGTCAAACCCAAGGCCTGCACACTGAGCTTCATCCCCAGCTTCTTTTACTTTTTATTGTGAGACAAGGTCTTGCTAAATTGCCCAGATAGGACTCGAATTTACCATCTTCCTTCCTCAGCCTCCCTTAGTGCTGGCTGAGCACACGATGCGGGGCCAAACCTAATATTTTAATGGCACCTCACAATCTGGGAGAAACCCTATTTCAGTAGTGACTTCAGGCGACATGGGATTTTAGTAATAGGCTCTTTAAAGTAACTTATTTGAAGTGACCCCTCTGGGTGGGAAAGTGTCAGACAGGGCAGTGACTTAGAACTAAGAGATGCCCTGCAGTAAGCAACTGGTTTTGTTAGTGATTCTGGGGGGTGGAGGAAAGAAGACCCTAGGCACATCATGAGGTTTAGAATTCAGATCTTTTTTTTAGTGTGTGTTTGTGGTACATTGTAGTTATATTTATTTTGGAACTTGATATACATATGTGATCTCATGATCACTTTTCACCCCTGTACCTCTTTCTCCATCCTCCTCCCTCCCCTTGATTCCCTTCTCTTTCACCGAAAAGTATGCCTCCTGCTTTCCTACTATCTATTTTATTCTTTAATTAGATTATATTTTGGCCTTCTTATATAAGACAAAGCATGCAATCCTTAACTGTGTCTGATGTATTTCATTAACGTGATCCCAAGATCTGTCCATTGTCTTGCAAATGACATTTCATTATATATATTTATTTGTTTGAATTTAGATTTTAAAAAAAAATTTAGATGCTTTTTAAGTTAAGCTTTTGTCCTGGGAAGGTGATACTCCTCATATTAAGATGGGGTGCTACCTTAAGTCTGTTCTACCCATTTTTTTTGTTGGAATGACTTTTTTCCCTTTGTTGTGGGACAAAAGTCTGGTAAGAAATAACTTTGTGAGTTATTAACATCTCTTTATAAACCCCAGTTGCTCCCAATAGTTAATCTCAAGAGCAAAAATAACTAGGAATATATTTCAACTACCTTTCAAAGACCTCAATGAAACTGGCCCCCATCAGCGAAATAAGTCATTAGGTTTATTTAGTTTGAGAACAGAATCTTCTGCGTAGACAGTTTTCTAAACTATGCCTCATTTATCCAACAACCACTTATTTAGAGGCTGCTCTGTGTCTAGTGAACATTAGATACCTCTCCAAATACAAGTTGGAAACTGGGAAAAAATGAATAAAACGCTACTTAATAAACTCATAATCTTTAATAGCACATGTAAAAGCAGAGTGGATTCCTGAAAGCAGTAGCTTTGTTCTCTTTCTGTGGTCTATTTTAAGTGAGTCCTCTGGCCCAGAATTATCAACCTTAGATTAGGAGCTTTGAGGAAATGGTGGTTTTCTGGTTGTTTTTTAAAGGATTTTAAAAAAAGAAATGTAATCCCTAAGCAACACCCATGAGCAGCTGCTACCCTGGAGTTCAGCGGGCAAGTCAGTTCCAAAGAAAGCCCTGCACTGTGCAAACAAGTGTCAGCAGCGAGAAAATGGCGATTGAATACATTCTGTGTATTCTTTGTTTTGGTTTGGTTTTAGTCCTACGCAGTTCTTTTGATGATCTTCCCCCAAAAAGAGCTGCCTAGTCAGAAATCTGTGGCTCCCGTGGTTCCAAGGGAGAGCGTGAGGGAGAGCCAGGAAGGAAAGAGTGAGAAGTAATGCCCTGCTAGATAGCAGGTGAGCGGAGCCTGGGGTGGAGCCAGTGCCTGGCCTTTCTGGAGGTGGACTGGGTTGAAGTCCATAGTTTGGGACAAGTCTCTCACAGTTCTCTGCCTTTAGATTAGCACAGCTCATTGATATGGATGTTGGCTTGTGAACCCCACACCCTCGGAAGAGGGCTGTTGTCCAGCTGTTGTCTGTTTCTCTCCAGCACTTAATGGGTGAATCAGTGACTCAGCTGCTTCCTCCAGAATTTCAGGGACAGGAGTAGGTAATGAGGACAGCTCACACAGTGCGTGATGAATGAAAGAACATATGAATTTAACTGGTTGGCTTCATTGATATCGTGGAGAACAAAAAGCAACTTGGTTGAGACAGGCGATTTGCCTGGCTCCCGGCTCCACTCCTCCCTCTTAGGCTGTTTTTTTTTTTTTTTTTTTGTCTTTTTGAGACAGGGACTCGCTATGCAGTTGAGGCTGGCCTTGAGCTCACTTTTGTAGCCCAGGCTGGTCTCGAACTCGCACCAGTCCTCCTGCCTCAGCCTCCTGAGTGCTGGGATTACAGGCGTGAGCCACCACGCCCGGCCTTTTTAATTCTTTTTTTTTTTTTCCTCTTAGGCTTCTTAATAGTCCCTTTTCACTCGGTTGAAGGTCAGGTTGCTTTGCCCGAGCCGGCGAGGGGGAGCGGCAGGTGTGAGAGCAGGTGCTTGCTCTCCTCCCGCAGAGCCACTCAGACTAGGTGGGGATGCTTCTTGCTAGTCCTCTCCGGTGCTTGCAAATGCTTTTGTGGAATATTTTCTGCTGAAAGCCTACTTGTTTTTAAAGCAGTTGGCCAACCTTTAACCCCTGTTATAAATTTTGACTTCCATTAAAGTCGGCTTGCCAGAGTGAAGTGTGCTTCTTTTCTGCCATTGCCACAGCCTGTGCCTTAGACATCCCATTTCATGCAACTAAGGACTTGAAAAAAATTTGTAATTGTGTGTGTGTGTGTGTGTGTGTGTGTGTGTCACATATTTTAAATGTACTAGAAGAATGTCATAGCCAAGCAGCCCTATTTGAAAACCTCTAATAATAATTGTATGGCTAGAGTTTATTTCTCTGTGACAGATATTCTTAAATTGGGCATAAACTGGTAGCTACATTTCCAGAGAGATATCACTGTGTTGGGCTATAGGGGTGGCCTCAGGGCTATGGGGTTGAGTAGGGATTATTGATCTCAGTGACTAGATGATTTGGGAGGTAAGAAGTGTCATCAGAGTTCTAGGTTTTGGAAATTTATGTTTTAATATTTAATTGCTGCTCAAAATAAAGAGGGTATTGTTAGGAGGGAAATAATTCAGGAGATCATTAGCCAGAATTCCCTTCATATGGTTTTGAGGTTTGTTTTTATCCCTTGTATTGGATTCCAGCACCTCCTCCCCAGAAAAAGTCACCCCTGAAAAACCTTGTCTTCCTTGCCTAGCAGTGGGCAGAACAAGCTCAGGTCCATTCCAGACACCCCACCTGCTACCCCGCCTTTCTGCCCTGCATCTCAGAGCCATCTGTTCTTTGCAGGCTCCTTTTTGGGAAAGTCTCATCCATCTGCTCTCCTTGGGCCTTAGTGACTGCTTAAAGACTTATAAAGCCGGGGACCTCTTTCCAGGTGTTATCTTTAAATTTAATTTTGTTTGTACATGTTTGGAGTTCATGTACTTTATAAGCATCTTGGGGAATAATTATATGTACATATTATAGGATGTTTCTTTCTCCTCCTCCCTGGCCCCTTTCCCTTCCTCCTCCTCCAGTTCCCATTTTTCACTCCTGTTGCTATTATTTTTCTGACTTCATGTTACTGCCTGTAACATTTAAATTAATTGGGGTTATCAAGTTCCTGTACATGGAATATCTTTATTCTATTTATTTCCCTTCCCCTCTTCCTCTTCACCCCTCAATCTTGTTCCCTTGGACCACTTCCCTATCACAAGGGATCCATCCCCTTAGCCTCTTCTATCTATCCTTCTTTATTTTTACTTTGCCTCACTCAAATTAGAGGTACCATATGGTATTTAAGCTCATGGGTCTTGTTTATCTCACTCTAATTTATATTTTCCAAGTATATCTATTTTTCTACAAATGTCTCAGAGGTGTTATTTTGTATAGCTGAGTAGTATTCCATTATATGTAGATACCACATTTTCTTTGTGCTGTCATCTGTTTATGGCTATATACATTGCTTCCACAATTTAGCTATTATGAGCTATGCTGCTATAAACATTGACATGCGAGGATCACTGTAGTCTGATGACTTAAGCTCTTTGGGGAAGATACCTAGCAGGGAAACCACTAGGTCATATGGGATTTCTTACTTCAGTTAAGTGAGAAATCACCATACTGATTTCCACAATGGTTGTACTAGTCTATGTTTCCACTGGCTATGAAGGAGGGTTCCTTTTTCACCATAGCCATGCCAATATTTATTATTGGTTGATTTCTTGATGAGCTCCATTGTTTCCAGAATAAGGTGGAATCTCAGGGTTGTTTTAATTTGCATTTCTCTAGTGGCCAGAGATTTTGAATATTTTTTTCCCATACTTGTTGACCATTTGTATTTCTCCCTGTGTAAAGTGTCTCTCCATTTCTCTTATTTCTTGACCTGGTCTTTAATTTTAGGTCCTTTAACATGTCCAAGATATTTGTATTTTCTAGACATTAGTCTTCTTTTTTTTTTTTTTTTTTTTTTTTTTTTTTTTTTTTTTTTTTTTTTTTTTTTTTTTTTTTTTTTTTTTTTTTTTTTTTTTTTTTTTTTTTTTTTTTTTTTTTTTTTTTTTTTTTTTTTTTTTTTTTTTTTTTTTTTTTTTTTTTTTTTTTTTTTTTTTTTTTTTTTTTTT
>PVJA010049882.1:0-13538 GCA_004027025.1 Myocastor coypus
TTCTAAATCAACATTACTTTTTTTTTTTTCTTTTCCCCTTTCTTTTCTTTGAAAGTTGAGATATTGCACATTGTCCTCACAATCGTTCTACAGAGTACAGTGTGTGGGCATGACCCACCTCCCTATTGATGTTGCTTAGAAAAGAAAAAAAAAAGGAAAAGAATATATTTCTCTTTGGACTAAGAGGAAGCAGATACATACACAGTCAAATGTTGTGCAATTGCAGTGGGCCACCAGTGAAGCTTGTGATGTTGGAGGCTATTGAATCTAAGCCTCCTAAATCTCATCTCACCAATCTAGCTCTGCATTTCATGCATTGTAATTAAGCATTATTTTTTTCTTGCTGGGTGGTCAAGGGCAAGTCGAAGCAAGACCTGTATAACAAAACATTTTTTTTTTTTTGTATCTTCCAGGGTCAAATCCCCTCAGGATTAAGTTTGGGACCATAGACAGTGCTTTGTAGAACTGTTGTTAGTGTCAGCCTTCGGGACGAGTCATGGCCATTGCTTGGCCATTTTGCTTTCTGTGAAAGCCTGAGAGAATGTTTTTCTCTGGGTGACTCTCCTTAGACGCACTACAGTTCATTCATCCCTTTCCTCTGAGGTCCCATAATCTCATTGATCGGGAAATTTGGGACACCTCTGAGTTATAGGATATTACAGCACAGGTTCTCTTATATCCTGTGTCTTTATTGACCTTGAAGGGCTAGGGCCAAAATATTGGCTATCCTTATACCCCTTTTTTTCTCCAATTTTTGGTCTGTTAACATTCTTAATTCTTAATTTTTGACCAAAAATTCTTAATTTTTGGTCTGTTACATTCTTAATCATATCCTCAAATTGAAAACAACTGAACTCTCTCCAACTTAATCATCTTTGCACAAAGTATGGCATCCATACAATGGAATGCTTCTTATCAGTGTAAAGGAATAAACTTGATACTTTTTTTCTTCTTCTTTTTTTCTCGGAGCTAAGAATTGAACTCAGGCGCTTGCATTTGCCAGGCAAGTTCTTATTCTGCTGAGTTATCTCCCCAGCCCCTAAACTTGATATGTTTATTTGAATGAGTAACAATGTAGAAAAAAACAAATGTTCAATTAAAGAAGTCTGTATCAAAGGCATGTGTAGGCATTATCCCAATAATATGACATTGCTTGAAGAATAAAACTGTGGGGATGGAGAACAGACCAGAGATAGCCAAAGGACAGCGCTGGGAGAAGGGCGTGGACAAATCAGGGGGCCATAAGGAAAGATTTGGCATGGCGAAACTCGTATTGCTCAAATCTTAAGACAGATATGGGCATAAAAATTGACATATGTGTTATAATTACTAACACATAAAGAAAACTGAAGTTGAAATTATCACGTGACTTTACCAAAAATATATGCACATATACACATCTATCTATGCCAAGACTACAGTACAATATTTAGTAAACACAGTTTTTGAATTTCTACGTAAAATTTGACCTCCATGCAGGGAATCATTTTTATGCAAACATTGAAAAGTGTATGCCAATGTTACTTTAGTACATTAGGATAGTTGCTAATCAGCTTTTGAAACCTGAGCAGATCATGAGTACTCTAATTTCATAATTTGATGACAATGATGGAAAGTGATAGATACACTAAGAAGGACCTGCTTGCAAAGAGTGAATCAGGGTCACACTCTCGGGGCTCCGTCGGGTCACCACACTCACACTTTCTGAGTTTTTCCCTTTCACATTCATGCGTGGGTGTCATAAATTCAGTAGTTGTCCCACAGGATAACCTTATGACGTAGACTTCAGAACCACAGCAGCGGGACCAGCCAACCGCGGGCTGAGCCCTCTGAGACTGTAAGCCAGAGAACATCTGTGCTTCCTTAAGCTGAGTTTCTCAGACACTGTGTCAGAGTGGAAGTGAACGAGTGTGCACAGGCAAGAACATTACTTTATTTAGAAATAAAGGAAAGAAAAACTCACAGTACAATAATCAAAGAATGTAGGAAAAGCAATCAGAAAAAAATATACTTAGCATAAGTTATTCTTGGATACAGTAAAAAGACTTTTTGGTTATGTTTAATTTTTCTCTTATTCTTCCTGTGCATGTCAGAATTCTACGTAATAAATGCCGTAAATCCTTCAAAGTTTGCCAGTGATTTCCAAAGTGTACTGATTTCTAAAGAAACATTGGAAAGGCAATGAAATACATTTTCTCAAGCTCCATCACTGTGTTTTCTGTTAATATTATGTTAAGTATCATGGAACATTTCACCTATGTGGAACAATAATGTGGAAATATCTATTTGAAAAGATAATTGTTAAAAATGATTGCTTGAGAAATTTAATTATTAGGCTTCCTATAGTTAATATGCAATTATCTTTGGTTTTTTCAGTTGTCTTAAAAATGATTCTGATGTTAGCAACTTTTCATTCCATTTTATTTCTAGTAAAATAAATACAAAATCATGGAATAAAAAAAATGGCAAAGATGTAGCCTCAGCCTTTGCCTCTAGGAAAATAAGTCTAAAATTAGATGTACATCTCGATAAATGGCACCGAGCAACTGTGAGGGTCATCTTAGGTCAGTGATTTCACCACTCTGTCTTGGTTTATTTGTGCCAGGGTCAGGTATTGTCAAGTGTTCTAGTGCTTACTGCATGCTAGCCGCCTGTCAGGTGGTTTCAAGGGCTCTGGTGAAGTAGGAATTATGGGCTGGCCTGGTCCTCTCTGCTACAACTTACACTATTTATCAGAGAGCCCTGTTAACTGCTCACCCTTTTAATATTTCTAGAATTTCTTCCTTTTGTTACTGCTGTCATCTTTTCCACACTATCATTATCTCTTAAGTGAATTCTCTTCATCCTTGCACACTAGCTTTATTCTTAAATTGCAGCTAAAATGAGTCTATTAAACCTGAGATCATGTGACTCCTCTGGTCACTTCTCATACCACCGTGAGTACCACTGAAATACCTTTGTTCAAACAATTGCTAGCCTGATTTGGTTACAAGAAGAAATACATACATAGAAATATAGGAGCTATGTTTATTTTTCAAAAAACAGAAAGGAAAACCCAAACTTCTCAATATCTGATTTTGAAAGGAACATGTTATAAAATTCTATGAGGACACCTTTCCATTTCCAAATATTATCTGTAACTATGTTTGTGTCTCGGTAAGGACAAGGTTACAGAGCATGTCGTTTTGATTATTGAAAAAATGTGAGGAAGGACTGTAAAAGTGTCTCAGGGCTCGAGTGTTAGCTTACTATGTTCAGGGCCTTGGTCTGATTCCTAATGCCACCCAAATAAGAATGAACATAAAAAGAATAGGACGAGGAATCTCAAGTGTCAGAATAACTAGCACATGTACATACGGTGATCTAAGCCACAGAGATAAAAGGCCAGTGTCTGATTTGTGGGTATTTGTGAACATAATGTTTTTGCCATTTAATGATTTGCTCCAATTACAAAAATCATGTAATTTTCTAAATTTCCATTTCTTTCCTTAGTGCAGGACTTAAAAGTATTGACAAGAGAATAGATAATTAATGATAACACATTGTCAGTTTTAAATATGTTATACACTTTTTATGTAATTGCGTTTTTAAAGCAATGTGGATAATTACAGAACCAATAGAAATTCTGATTCAAATACAATCAGTGAGTATGAAAAAGCCCAGCAATAAAATTGAAGAAAATGTACTGTTTAACATTATATTTCAACCCAAGAAGTTTGTTTTAAGCAGGAAATTATGCCTAGTAATTTAGATAAAAATATACAGAAAGCACAGAAACATATATGAAAGCACAAAACATGCTAAATTGTTTAAACGATCTTTAGAAAAAATAAATAAATACATACATACATACATACATACATACATACATAATATAAGTTAGGGGCATCTCCATGCCTGATTTCAAAACATGTTCCAAAGCTCCAGTAACCGAGAGAGCATGGTTGTGTTATAAGAACAACACTTAGACCAGTGAAGTAGGATAGAGATGCCAGAAATGAAAGCCACACACAGGTGCTTTTTCTTCCACATAAGCAATAAAGACTCACATTGGAGAAAGCCTCTCCAGTAAATAGAGCTGAGAAAATAGATATTCATTTGCAAAAGAATGAAATCTTAAGTATACCTCACATCAGTTAAAAAATTGATTAAAAATAGAGCCAAAGACACAAACACAAGACATTAATCTAATAGGAGCAAACACAAGAAACACTTTAAGACATCAGAGTATGCAATAACTTTTTGAATAAGGCACCAAATGCATACAATAAAAAACAGAAAATAGAAAACTTGGACATATTTTCAAACTATGAATCTTCTACACAGCAAAGGAAACTATAAATAAAGTGAAGCAACAACATACAAGATGAAAGAAAATATTGTAAGCCAATCATAATCTAGCAAATGATTATTATGCAGAAAGCATAAAACATTCAGAGAACTCAATAGCTCAAAAGGCAATCCCAATTTTAAGTATGTAAGTCTTTAAAATGGACATTTCTCAAAATAAGAGATACTAATTCTCGGCTACTACATGAGAACAATTCTCAGTATCACAAACTATTAGGGAAAGGTAAACCCAAACCAGAATGCTATGACTCACATCTAAATGTCACTGAATATTTCATAGTCTCATAGGCAGATTCTAGATTGCATGTGTGGTTTAGCTGACTCACTCTTAGCAGGCAAGGTCTGCTTAGAAAATGTGACCCACAAGGGACATGACCTAGAGGTGCACATCTCCTTTCCTCCTTACTGTCACTGCGCTTTACTGCCATGCCACGCTACCCTGGAGGCAACTGGCTGAAATCCCTTTCAAATGTGATTCAAAATAAGCCTCTCTCCCTTTAACTCATGCATGTTGGGTATTTTTTTTGAAGTGTTGATGGAAGTGTCTAAAACAAATCTGAGTATCCGATATGAGCTGTCTTTTCTATGTCTATACTTGAGCATGCAGTTCAGTAGCCCTAGGAATTGGCACTCTGGATCAACTTGGAAAGGTTTGGAGATTATGGCTAGAGAAGGCCACAGTGATGAAAACGAGCCTGGTGGGAGAATATGGCTGGAGCTCAGAAGGCCAGAATGCTATAAACAAAAAAGCAGATAGAAAAGACCAGGATCTCTAGGCTCAGTTGGGAATGTGTGTTTTGCCCTGGCAGAAAATTTGTCCACATTTTGCTCATGTTCTGAGACTGCTGAAAAGTGAGATTAAAGAGACTGAAATTTGATCTAACTAATCCTCTCAAAAACTTTCAAGCAGGGTTTGGGCTGTAACTCAGTGGCCAGAAGGCCTCCCTGGCAAGTGCAAGGCCATGCATTCAATTCCTGGTTCCAGGGAAACAAAATAGTTTCAAGGCTTCATGTGTTCATGAAGTGTTCATGTTTCGTAGTTACCACTTTCTGCTTTTAGTGAAATCTGTTGGAAACCGGAGGAGAAAGCCCACGTGAAAAGTTTCTACCTTTACTTGAAAGCACTAGCACAGAGAGAGAAGAGTTTGATGGTTGAAAAGATTAACATAAGATAGAAAAAGTATACCAAGTTGTGCAAGATATTATTACATTTGGAGAAAAATACTATTTTAATAAAGAATTAAACTGCCAGTGTATCACTGCATTAAAGTTCACAAAAGGATATCACAAATAGGATAAAATGTACTGACAATTAGAAAGACCCTAACTATGTGTACAGAAAGAAGGCAGTGTCTAAGGTTACGTTCTCATTGTTTTGCTCACAAGCTAAAGGTTAATTTCAGCTCATCCGGTGTAGAGATTTCAGTCTACACTCTGCTACTAGTTTCAAGCACAGTGACATGGCAGAGGAGTACTGCAGAGGAGAAATAGTCCATGCTGTGGCAGACAGGAAGCAGCAAGCAGCTCCATGCTCCTTGTTCCATATAGTCTACAGCCTTTTAGTTGGGGCCACTCACACAAGGTTGGTTCCTCTGTCTTCATTAAGTCTACTCAACTATACTCAATTATGCTAATCGGATGAGTGAACTACTGTAGTTGTTACATGCCCGTCATCCATGTTCACACATTCTAGGTCTAGCTACCTCTGAAAAGTACCATAGATAAGCTCATGAGGCTCTGAGGGAACATCGAGAATGAGCCACAGTTCACAGCCCATAATGCCCAATCCATGCTTGAGCATTGCCTTAGTTACTCTTCTCTCATTGCTGAGACAAATACCAACACCCAAAATGAAGGAAGGAAAGTACACAGTTACTGGAGGTTTCAGTCCATACTCAGGCAGCTTCAAGGCAGACTGGCGCATGGCAGAGAGCAGCAATCCATGGTGGTGGAACAATTACAACAGAGGCAATCAACCAGACAGGGTAACACACAGCAACAGAGAGGCTCTCTCTCCCTCCCTCTCTCTCTCCCTCTCTTTCTCTCTCCCCCTCCTTCTCTCTCTCTCTCTCTCTCTCTCTCTCTCTCTCTCTCTCTCTCTCTCTCTCTTACATTACATTCAGACTCTCTGCCTCAGCCTATCTGCCTGAGGCCACACTCATAATCCCAGCAGTACTCAGAGACATAATCCCATCAGTACTGAAACACATAATCCAAGTGGATCATGAACCAAGTCTCAAACTCTGGAAGTGACCACCACATGATTGAATGAGACTTTGGGGGAGAGGGAGAAATAGACACAAACCATAACATTTCACCCCTGAATCCCCAAAGGATCGTGCATATTCCTTTGCGCAAAATACATTTTAGTCCACCCGAAGAGTTGTCAAAGTCTCAACAGTTTCATCATTGCTGAAAAGTCCAAGTCCCAAGTCTTCTAAAGAGCAAAAGCAAACTCTCAACTGTGAGCCCCTGTACAAAAGAAAAGTTAAACATATCCAACATTTAAAGGCACAAGATAAACTTTGGGATTCCAGAAGTTAGAAGTTGCAAACAACAGGGTAATATAAAATGTTAGGACAAACACAAGTCCAAAATCCAGCACAGCAAACATTAAATCCCATAGTTCCAACTGGAGAATCCAAAACAATCTGCACTGAGTTGTGAACTCCATGCACTTCCGCCGCTATGGCACTCTTCGTGGTAGCTTCCATGGCTTCTCTCCTAAGCTGGCTTTGCTCCCTCTTTACGGTTTCTCTTAGACAATCCATATTTCTGGCTTTTCCAAACTTCTGGAGTTTCCACTGAACTGGCTTCTCACTCTCTACTTCATACACTGCCCTCTAAGAGAAACACTGCCTAGCCTTCTTCTGAAATTGAGGTGGAAGCTTGTTAACCGAATGCCTCATTCTGAATGCATTTAACACAAATGCCATGTGGATGATGTCAATGTCTTGCGAGCTGGAGCAGTAGTCAGGCTTCCTTCTCTCATGGCTATAGGGGTCAAGGGCCTAGATTGCTGAGCACTCTGACCCTGATTCCAAAAAACAAATCCCCCATGCCAGCACCATTTTGGAACCAGGGTTGGCCACTACTACCATTATGGTACTTGTGTCTCTGCAGCGTTCTGTTCAAGGAAAAACCTCTCTCTTTTGCAATTCTGGTGCTGCAAAGGACAGAGAGCTGCCACCTCCTCTCATGCCCTCAGACCATCTTTGCAATTCACTGGTTCCTTCCCATCAGTGGAGATCCTTTCAGCTTCGTCTTTGTAGTCCACAGATTTCCTGGCCCTTTCTTTCTGATCAGCGTCACATTTTAAATCATCCTGCTGGGATCTTAGCTCTTGATATTCAACATAAATCTAGCTAAAAGTCCCTAATAACAAGCATGCCACCACAACAGTAGTTTCCTGCTTTGAAATTTCTCTTGAAAGATTAATCAGTCCACCATGTTTAATCTCAGCCTTAGGCAAAGTCTCTGGGCATGAGCAAAATTCAGTCAGGCTTTCAGCCAAGCCATAGCACAAGTCATCTAGAGTCCAACAACCAATACAGTCCTTCTTCTGAGCAGAAGCCTCCCCAAACTGGTCTTACAGGCAGGCTTTCTGTCGGCCTTCCAGTCTAAGCTTTGGCCAGAATTAGCCTACAAAATAGCTGAAGCTTCTCCAGCTCTTTACAAGTAGACAGCCTCTCCAGACCTTCCCTATCTCGTCCCATAAGCCTCTCCCCAAAGCTTGTGATCCACATGGTCAGGTTAGTCACAGAAGAGATCCCATCCTTGTGGTACTAAATTCTGTTTCAGTTACTCTTCTCTCATTGCTGGACAAATACCCAACACCCAAAATGAAGAAAGGAAAGGTTTATTTAGCTCACAGTTTCAGTCCATACTCAGTTGGCTCCCAGGCAGACTGGCACATGGCCAAGAGCAGCGGTCATGGGGCAGGGACTCCTAGAGTTTGAGACTAACTCGTGATCCACTGGCATTATGTGTCTTAGTACTGCTGGGATTACGGATTTTAGTATGCCTGGGATTATGGTTGTGGTCTGAGGTGGATATCCTGAGGCAGCAGGCCTGAACGTATTGTAAGAGAGGCAGAGCAGCAGACTCACTCTGTTGCTCCCTGCTGATCTGGTTGATCAGTTGCCACTGTCACCATTTTTTGCTGTCCTACCACCATGAGCTGCTGCTGTCTGCCACGTATCAGTCTTGGAGGCCACCAATTATGGGCTGAAACCTAGAATAATGGTGATCTACATAAACCTTTCCTTCACTTATTTTGGGTGTCAGGTATATATCCCAGCAACAAGAGAAGAGTGATGAGACAAATGTTTGCAGTTGAAGGTTTTAGTTAATTTTAAATAACTCACATGCAGCAGGAAAGTAGAAGTGTCATCGAAATCATGGTTACACATACTCAGGTGTGTAGGATGAGTGCTCCTGGTCCTGGAGTACACATGCTGAGCAATGAGTGTGTGAAGGCCTCTGAAAGAGAGCGAGCCTAGACCAGGAAGGCAGTTAGCCCTTCCAAGAGAAGGCGCTTGGTCAGCAAAATGCTCCTAACAAAAATAAGTATACAGGGATCTTCCTGAGAAAATAGATGTGGGACAAAAGGAGAGATGACTATAGCTCAAATGAGAGAGGGAAGTTAAATCAAACATCTGGAAAAGAGCTCAGGTGAGGATGATTAGCAAGGTACACAGTGTAAGAAGCCTGATTAGAAATCAGACTCTGAGGCTAAGGGCAAGTCATGGCCTTGAAAGGTTTGCCTGGAAGCACAACTTTTCCTGAGTACCCTAAATAATAGTGCTCTATGCATGGAAATCATCAATCATAAGATTAGCATTCCTCCTCCAGTTTATTAAAAAATGGAGACGCTATAAAATAAAAAAATCAATTATCAATGGACAGAACTCTACATGTATTTCTTCTAGTTTTGAAATGTTAGGTGTCTTAAGATGCTGTGAATTGTGAACGTCATAAATTAACTCAACTTTAGAATCATACTACTGCCTACTTTTAATTAAAAAGAAAAGTGGTCACTACATGTAGTATGCCAACACTTTAAAGAGTTCTTGGAATGTGATTAATTGCACAAAGACTTTATTTCCCTCAAGGATTCACCCAGTATGACTATGAGCAAACCATTAGAAATGGAAAAGAACTTTGCTGGGTAGATAGGTTAGCATCTAGGATGGCTTTCTGCCACACAGGTGCAAAAGTTAACTTTTCTCAGAGTCTGAAGGCACCTAAGAATTCCACCATAGCCACAGAAAAATAAATCTATCCCTCTAATGTAACAGAAATAAAAATTTACATTGGTCCAACTCACCAGTCCCTGGGGAATCACTTTTGTTTAGGTAACAAAACAGAAGTAATGGCACATTCCCCAGCTATTTCATTCATTAGTACTACAGTGATGTAAAAGAAAAACACATTTTTTAATTTTGTCATAAGCAAATATATCAATATATTTGTGCTATATTTTGCATACAAGGTAAGACAACAATATATAATATTTTCAAAAAATTCTGGTTGAGGAATAGGACATGGAAAGTCAGTCATTTAAAAAAACTGGACGAGCAATTATTTTTAAAATTAGAGAGAGGTGTTGACAAGGGACACAGCACCTTGAACTGGATTATCATATGTGCAACTTGCAACAAAAACTGTGGCACTGTGCATACAACACCCACCAGCACAGTGTGTGTTAGGGAAAGTGATGCTTTTTTAAGACCTGTTAATTTGACTTATGTAAATAATTGGCTAAAACACTCAGAAGGCGGAACTTTATCATTTGAACAGCCGTATTAACTGAAAAGTCAGGTGTTGATATATTTTAAATCCTGTGATTCTATTCTTTTCTGGTGTGATGTGGGCTGCTTCTCACTTGTTAATTATATTATGTATTTCAAAAGTTGGAGAACTCAGTTGAAAGTAATGAAGTATTCTGTATCATTACTTCTTTCTATGTAAGCATTTACCCATGAAATGTGGCCCTTGCTATCACAAATCCAGCTCTGTCTTTATCCTAAGACAAAGTTACAAGTTACTCCTACATTAGAAATTATAATGATACAATTATTTTCTTTTTTAAGATTTTTACTTTTCACTGTAAATAAAATATCTTATCGTAACCTTGAACATGAGCCATTATGTAAGGTTTATTTAACTTGAATTACTGAGAATTTCTCTAGACTGCCATCACAAGCTTGGATACTTGCTCTATCTGAGTGCTATTTTACATATAATATAATTCACATCAATTTTTAATGCATTAATTAATCTATAATTCAGAATTTATGTTTATCGGATAACATAAACTTGAAAATTCTCCCTTTACCATCATTTCAATCCATGCCCTCACTGCACAGGAAAGGCTACATTGAAAGACTTAATTTCCAACTTTTGGTGACTGTCATGGCACGTGGCTGGCATGGCATGCTACAGTCCTGGGGATCAAACCCGGTTCCTTGCCATTGCCATGCCAGTGCTTAGACCACTGAGCCATCTCCAAAGTCCTTGGCTACGAATCTTGAACCTCAAAAGATGATCATGATTTATTTTCTTGATTTAGATACATCAATCGGCCTCTATGGCAGGAACATCATACAGAAGGGTGAAGCGAAGCAAAGGTCCTGAGTTCATGGCAACTTCTGAGGTGAGCAATGGAATAGTTCCAGAGAGGAAGAAGAGAGACGCTCAGCGTCAGGCCTTCACCGGCCACCAGGGACAGGCACATTCAGCTGTACACCTTACTAATCCCCGGCAGACCCCAGGGCACTTGACACAGGCAGGCTTAACCACTAGATTCCTCTCCCAGGCAACTTGCCGCCCTAATATATCTCTTTCAACTACACTTAATCTGCAAACAGGCACAATAGCAATGATTCTGCAAATATGTTCACATTATCCTTTGTACATTGCATGAAATAATCTACTCCCCAATCTCAACACTTCTAGCATTTTTCAGAAGTAGAAATGCCTCTTGAAGCTCAAGGCCAACCTTTGCTCTTGTCTTAGTCATTTATCTTTGTTGCTCAAACAAAATATTTGACACAACTCAGTGTGAAGTTTTGCTAACTCAGTTTTAGGAGTTTCAGTCCATTGCCAGAAGACTTAAATACAGAGCGTGGCTAGGATATATAGTGAAGCTTGTCATGGGTGGGGGTCTGGCCCACGCTTGCTGCTCTTAACTGGGTACATCCAGATGGCCCCCAAGGACCTCATGCAATCAGAGGCAGGATTGTTAGATGACTGCATGGTAAGGGCACTATCACTGATTGCTGTGAGGAAGTGAGGACTGGTCAGAAGATGAGGACCACTGCGGGTGTGACCTGGAAGCTATATCTCTCTTCTGGATTCCTGCCTTGGGCTCTCTTCTTCCTGTCTGCTCTGATGCCAGCAGCTGTCTTCCACCAGTCCCTCTGCCATGCGGTGCTGCCTCGGAGCTCCCTGACGACGGACTGAAATATGAACCGAAAGGAAGCACGCTCTCAACAGTGAGACAGTGACAGAGTCATCTTCTCCTTCCAGCTCTTAGCAGGAATGCGCCCATAGCACACACACAGCCTGATCACCTTCTGAACACTCGTGGCTTTGGGGTTCATCTCAGAAGTAAACTGTGAGAGCTATGAGCCTCAGTAAAAAATGAAGAAAGCAAGTATGTAACCCTCAAATGCAAGCGCACAGAGGAAACCCTTCCATCTCAAATAAGAGGAATGGGAAGATAGCCGAGAACAGGACAAAAGCAAGACCAAGCACGCCAAGGCAAACATTAACTGCTGTGGGTCTGTGTCTCACACCCAGGACTCCCAGGGGTAGGAGGTGCTTCCCAGGGGTGTGGGTGTCCCGCCCTCTGGCCTTGCTCTACCAGGTGCACTAGAACATGAGGCCTTGTCCTCAGCAAGCTTCACTCATGGCCTCTGCTTTCCCCAGCAGATGTTCCGCCTTCCCGGCAGCTCTTGCTGGGATGTGGACTTCTCTGCACATCTTCCCTTATGCTCAGAGCTTCATGCATTTCCCTCCCAAGGAACTCTTGCTTGGCCTCTCAGGTCTTCTGTCGCCATCTCGATGGGAGACTTCTTAATTCAACAGTGCCTGAATTCTGCAAGATGCTTCCCTGGTATCACACGGATGATGTCAAGGCAAGCAACTACGGGGCAACATGCCTGCTGCCTCAGACTATGGCTGCAGGGACCCCTGAGTGCCTGGTGGCTGAACACAAGGAAATGAATCCTGAGCATCCAGGTTCCTATATGTTTCTCTCAGGCAGGAAGTCTGAAAGCTCTCTTTCCAAGTGACATTTTACATCCTCAACCCTTGAGGGATGGGACCTCACTAATCTCTGAGATGACCTCAAGATATTTTGTTCTTTTCCATCTCGTAAAGTAATTTCTTCTTAGCGGGATAATCTTTCCACAGGCCACATCTCTGTCCACAGTTGTCTGCATCATCCAGTCTGTGCCAAAACTGAGCTTTTGCACATTTCTCTGCTCAAACTTTGTTCCAATTTCCCTGCATGCTTTGTTAAAAGATCCAGAAGTATCTGTGCCACAGCCTGAGCGCAAGGTTGCCTTGCAGTTTCATCAACCAGATCAACCAGTCCTCACCCCTTACACTCAGCCTTCCACAGACTCTCAGAGCATCAGCAAAATATACGCAAATATTTTTGACCATGGTGTAAAATTCATAGCTTCCTGTGTGTCTCCCAAAGGAATCTTCACTCCAAACTGAAGCTGTACAGGGTCTGGCCTTCACTCTTGGCATTCCCGTTAGCATTCTAGCTTTCTGAGCTCCAGCAGGAATCACTTATCAAGCTCCGTTTACAACATTCTAAAGCATCTTCAACATGCATTTCTACATTTATCCAAATTTCTCTTGCAAAACAATTCTAAGCTTTTAAAAGACTACATGAACAGGTATAGTAATAGCGACAACCCAATACTTAGTACTATTTCTTTTATGAGTCATTGATTTCTCAATGATGGGCCCGGCAGAATGGCTCAGTGGTCTAAAGCGCCTGCTTGGGAAAGCTTGGGCGGCTTCAGGGACCGTGGTTCGATCCCGGGCACCACATGCTGCGCCAGCCCTGCCCTCAGGGCGGGCTGAGCCGGCCATAAAAAAATAATGAGTGAATAATCAATGATGAGATACAGTTCTTCAAATAATAACTTAAAGGAGAGGCCAAA
>PVJA010049883.1:0-13528 GCA_004027025.1 Myocastor coypus
GAGGGGGAGGGGAGGAAGGGCAGCGTGGTGGGGGAGGGGCGGAGGAAGAGGAAGGCGACCAGGGCTGGGGACCCGCGGGGAGCAGACGGGGATGACCCAAGCATTTTGTTTCCTACACACTTGACTAGCGCGTTTCGGAAACGCACAGAAAACGCGCCAGATGTGTTGCGCGCAGCGCCTGAGAGGTGGACCCTGTATTTTCAGGCTGGAGAGAGGCTATGAAGCTGTGCTAATCCAGATTCTCTCCGCATGCAGGGTGTCGGGGGCGACTTGTGTGTGAATCAGAACTTCCCAGACAGTTCAGAAAAACCAGACGGCACTGGAGGAGTTGGAGCTCCACTTAGTCAATGAGTTTTTTTTTTTTTTTTTTTTTTAAATACTATTTAGCAGGGTCCCTTTTGTTTGTGAAACTGGTTTTCATATGAAGACTGATGAAGGGGCTTCTCTTTTTTTCATAATAAAATATTAGTGAAAAAATGTATTAATTTTTAAAAAGGTAACAGTGAAAAATACATAGCACCGTTTACTTTTTTTTTTCCCCCTTCGAGAACTTGGAAATCTTTGAGATGGATCTTCAAAAGAAATCCTAACTACACACAGGACTAAGATCCATTGATCTTACTAGGAGTACGATTTTTATTTATTTTTCATTTTTATTTTTTATTTGTACAATTTTTAAAAAGCAAACAGAAGGGGCTGTGGAGATATCTCTGTGGCACAAGTGCCTGCCTGGCTAGTGTAAGGTCGTGAGTTCGAACCCCGGTCCCCCACCCCCAAAAAAACAAACAGAAATAATTTTGTTTTTCAGCTAGAAAAAAATCTGCGCATGCAATTTACTATTGTAGCTTACTTGAAATAAGTTTGAATACTTACAAGATAGGTTAGTTTCCAATACACCCTTATCTCATTACTATTTCTATCCTAAAGATATTTACCTATGGATTCCCTCTTTCATTACTTTTTATAATTTGTTTTATTTTAAAAATACTTGTCTTTTGTTCAATTTTGCAATTTCTCCCCAAAAGAAATAGTGATTTATTTTGCATTTTGTAGGAACTAAATAAAATTTTCCATTATCTTTTCAACAAATGATTTTGGTTTGGGATAAACCAAAACAGTTTAATAAAGCATATAATATTTTCAAGAAGGCAAAAAAATAAACAGAAAAATGAGTTGGGAGTTAGGAAAATAAAGCAAGGAAAAAAAAACAAAGAAAGGAAAGCAAAAGATAGTAACTGCTGTGTGAAGAATGTTTTCAACAGTTTATTCTCTTTGTTAATAGGAGCCAAGTGGATTAACTTTGTGACATGAATTAACATCAGTTTTCAAAAGTTAATAGACTGATAACCTTCCTACCTAATGTTTTCATTTTGTAATTCTGAACCAAAACCAAAAATTAAGGTTTTCATCACACATGTTGTTTAGCTCAGAGTAAAACGAATAGTTGTCCTGAAAGCTCTTTTTCCACCCTGAGTTCTTTGTTCTTCCCTTTCTGTAATAAATACATTTATTTTATTTTATTTTATTTTTTTCTTGTTTCAGAACTTTTGTTTGTTTATTTATTTTTATGGCTGTCCCAGCCTGCCCTGAGGGCAGGGCTGGTGCAGCATGTGGTGCCCGGGATAGAACCACAGTCCCTGAAGCTGCCTAAGCTTTCCCAAGCAGGTGCTTTAGACCACTGAGCCATCCTGCCGGGCCCCTGTAATAAATACATTTAAAGGTTTGAAAAAAATGAACATAATTGCATGAATAATAATTTTTTTTTGGCAGTACTGGGGATTGAGTTCAGGACCTTGTGTTTGCCAGGCAAGTGCTTGTTCTATTGAGCTATCTCCCCAGCCCTGAACGAATGATATATATTTGTTAAACTTTTATGTTGTGGCCAGCTCAGCCAGTTCAGGGTGGTCAGGGATGGCGCAGCATGTGGTGCTGGGGATAGTACCACCATACCTGTGGTTGCCTAAGCAGCCGCTTTAGACTGTTGAGCTATCTCACTGGCTCAACAATTTGAAGAAAGAACTTCTTTCAAGACAGGGAAAGCTGGGCATGGTGGTGCACACCTGTCCTGCCCAGCACTTGGGAAGCTGAAGCAGAAGGATCCGTAGGAGTTACAACCCCCCTAAAACGCACCACAAAACCCCCCCAAAGAACAGGGCGTCGCTATGCAGCCCAGGCTAGCCTTGAACTCGGAGGGATCCTCCTGCCTCAGCCTCCTGAGTGCTGATGAGATTACAGGGGTGAGCCAGCATACTAGGTAGAACTTTTTTTTTGGGGGGGGTAGCTTTTTTTTACATTTTATGAGACATGCTAAACATATAATAATCTTTAAAATGTTGCATGTACTTTGTTGTTGTTGTTGTTCTTTTTGAGACAGGGTCTCGCTATGCAGCTCAGGCTGGCCTTGACCTCACTTTTGTAGCCCAGGCTGGTCTCAAACTCGCACTGATCCTCCTGCCTCAGCCTCCTAAGTGCTGGGATTACAGGCGTGCGCCACAACGTCTGGCTCCTGCATATGCTTTTAAACTGGAACTAACTTACATTTTCTCAAAGTTTATAGGCATGGAATAGAACTAAAGTTAAGACTTCACACTGGAGGAAGAAAGAAAAAATTCCCCAGGCAGTAACAATAAAGAAACAACAACGAAAATAAATAACACAAAACCCAAACAAAAACACTAATTCCTGCAAAAATCTTTGAAGTTAAAGTTGTCAGGAAATGTACATTTGGTTTTCTCCATATTTTATAGCAACCAATTTTTATTTTACAAGGGACTATCATTCAGTAGAAATACAAAATAAAAACCTTATTTCAATGTATTTGCCTTCCATTTTCCAGTATTTTGTTTTCTGTTAATTTTAAAAATAGAAAAGCCTCTGTTACATTTAAAATGCACTATATATTCTGGACATTTATACAAAAGAACAAAACAATTATATCCCCAAGTGAATATTTTGTACTATTTACAGAAGTAAAAAATATGATATATTCTATTGTGCATAGGTAAAAAGCAATGGTTTCTATCTACTGGACTCAGTAAAAATGAGCTCTGACGGGGCTGTGGAGATAGCTCTGTGGCACAACTGCCTGCCTGGCAAGTGCAAGGTTGTGAGTTTGAACCCTGGTCCTGCAAACAAAACAAAACGGAGCTCTGAGTGGGGCGTGGAGATGAATGCCTATAACCCCAGAACTTGGGAGGTTGAGGCAGGAGGATCTGTGTGAGTTTTGAGACCAGCCTGGGCTACCAAAGTGAGCTCAAGGCCAGCCTGAACTGCATAGCAAGACCCTGTCTCAAAAAGACAAAAAAAAAAAAAAGAAAGAAAAAAAAGAAAAATAAGCTCTGAAAAAATTGGGAAAGCATGTGGCACAACAGCAGGAAAAAGAAATATACAAAAGGTGACAAAATGTGGGACTTGGGGCCCGGTAGATAGATGGACAGCTCGGCCTGCCTGGCCACTGTAGGGTCCTGAGTTCAATGTTTGGTACAAAAAAAAGAAAAGAAAAAGTGAAACTTACAAATAGACAAATGCTGGAAAGAAATATTTAACAATAAAATGAATCTTGTACAATGGTGAAATCACCGATTTTTACAACGCATTTCTGATTTTTTTTTTTTTTTTTTTTGCATTTCTGATTTTTAAAAATTTGTTTATTACATCCCCCATCCTTGCATTGCTTGTTTACATTGGAGGAAAATAGATCAGAATCCTATTTTTCAAAAAAGGTCGTTTCCATTATGTGATCTGTAGGAAAAATGGTGAAGAGGAGGAAATAAGAGAAAGAAGAAACAATAATCTTATTATTCAAGAAAGAAAAAGTACAAAAAAGTACAATTGATTCTACAACTTCACTTTCTTGTTTTTAAATTTTAGAAAGTGAATTTAACCCTCCATGGAAGATTTCTCTTTCCCAAAAAATCACTGTAGAAAAAAAAAAAAAAAAATCAAATACTGTTTTATGTAAAATCCGTGATAATAAACCAAAAGCAAGAGGGGAGCTGGGGGCTTCCAAGCCTGGCCATTCCTCTTTGTACCCTAGAGAAGTGAGGCTTCCCAAGGGCTGACTCTTCTTTTAGGTTAATTTTAGGCTCGGAGAGCAGAAATACAGCTTATTCTTCCTCAGGCATCACCATTCGGCGCCAGCCCAGACGAAAGAGCCAGGTCACTGAGGCGACAGTGGCGCGGGACAGAACTGAATTCAGCCCGAGGTTTCCTGCCTGCGTCTGGACACTGATCTCTCTCTGATACACACTGACACACACACACACACACACACACACACACACACACACACACACACAAACCCCTTCTGGGGGCGGGAAAGTGTGTGTGGCGAGGAACACAATTCAGTCCAAAAGATTTTTTAAAAAGTTTCAACTGATCAATAATTAAAAAGATTTTAAGACGAAATAAATTTGTATTTTCTTCCGTGTCACTTTAAATACAGATGAAACTGGCTGGTTTCAGCTGACTTGCTCTACATATTGTTTATTTTCTTTTATATTTTTAAATGGAAGCTAAAAGTGAATTGTATTTATTTTTAAAAGAAATTTTGCATTTAACTTCAACACAACACAAGGTGGTTTGCACTGTGCTGCAGTTTAAAGGTCTCGCTGAGGTGGTTTTGGTGTGGGGTGGAACGTGCTTTTGTTTTAGACAAGAGTACCAGATAATGTCTGCAGGGACGAAGTCCCCAAGTGCCTTTATCATTATCTAAGATTTACTCAAGTAAAAGATCTCTTACAACAGCAGGGTCCTGGGATATCCTGCCCACCTACACTCTTCCCTGTTCCCTTAGGAAAGACGTAAGGCACCGGGGAGCTGGGGGGGCGCCCATTTAGAAAAGAGCCAGGTAACACAACAGGCTTTTTGAGATTATCTTTTTCGCTTTTTTCAGACGTCCACACACAGCCCGGGAAGATCTCCCCGGGCAACAGTCACACACAACCCTCTGGCTTAGAGAATTTGTTTCTGGACTCAATTTCCGGAATTCTCTCCGCAGTTTATTTCCGCTTGCTTTTCATTCCGGTATTTACTGAGCGCCTACTATGTGCTAAGAACCGTCTCCAGCTCTGGTGGTTTTAAAATCGCGCCAGGCGTGGCGGCCGGCGTGGGGTGCGGGCAGGACGCCCCCCGCCCCGCAGACGCGCTCCGCCCGCTCGCCCGTCGCCAGCTCCTGGCATTCTCATGTTGCTTCGCGGGAAGAAAAATGTCATAAAAACAGAAATCCGATGCACACGTGGTCGGCCGGAGCGCAGGGGGCCCTCCCCGCCCCCACGTCCCAGTCCCGGGAAAACGGAGGGGACAAAGGTGCCGTCGTCGTTAGCCCCACGACTTTGGGGCCGCACTCGGATCGTCTGGCAGAAGGCTGGCGAGCAAGTCGGACCCTGCAAACGAAAAATAATCACAATGGAACAACTCGAGGCTGTCGCAGCGGCGCAGCCAACACGTGTTAGTCGGCCCGGGAGCCGGCGACCAAGACAATGGGGTCGGAACAGGCACCCGGGAAAGTGACCCCTTCCCCACCTGTCGCCCTACACGCGCGCCCCCACCCACCCCGGCAGACTCGGCCCCGCTCCGCCCCGTTCTGCTCAGGCAAGCCCGCGATCCTGGGGGAGACCCGCGCTTTCGTAGGGTCCCAGGCCCGGGGGCCCCTGGGTCCCCGGGCGCGCGCCCCCGCCCCGCCTCCGCCCCCATCTGTCTCGCCCGCCTCGCCTCCCTCCGGGACCCCGGTGCGCTGGCCGCGAGCGTCCGGAGCCTTGCCCCAGACCACGACGCCACCGCACCCTCGCTCCGCCGCCCACGTGCCGCCCAGGCCCACGCACGTCCCTCCCGGGCTCCCAGGGCCGGAGGAGCCAGGGCGAGCCGATGGGAGCGGGGCGTGGGGCCCCGCGCGGGGGAGGGGCCGCCGCCCGCCCCGCCCCCCTCTGCTCCGCGCCGAGCGGAAACCGCCCCTCCCCCCGCGGGCTGACCTGGGGACATAGGCGGGGCCTGCGCGTCCCCGCCCCGCCGGCTCCCGCCTAGCCACCGCACCCCAAATAAAGTTCCGAGACCCTGACTCGCGTCCCGCCCCCTAGGGGCGCCTCGCCCGGGCCTGGAAGTCGCCGTGGGCACCGCCGTCCGCCCACTTCTAGCATCTTCCTGGGGTTCGCCCTAGAGCAGGGCGACCCCTCCCTGCGACCGCCCCTGCCAGTCCTGGCTTACTCGGCGGGATTCGGGGCGCGCCTTCACGGCGAGCCCGGGGGCGAGCGCCCCATGGTAGTGGGGTCTTGGCCGGCAGTCTCATCAGAGCTTGTTCCCGCGAGCTGGTTCCCCGCGTTCCAGGATCCCGGAGGGTGGGAGCACGTGGGGGAGGGGCGAGGACCCCGGCTCTCAAATCTGGGGGAAAAGGCGCCTTTCCGTTTAAATTGCCGGCTCGTGCGACCACCTCCTGAAGACCCCGAGTCCCCGGCTTCCCTTTGTCTCTCCGCCACCCTCCGCCTGTCAGCCGGTAGCAGTTAACTGGGGTCGGGGTGCGCCACGCAGCCCCCCAAACGAATGAATATTCGTGCGTTTCACCCTAGTGGACGGGAGCCTCTGGTCCTGTCCGCCAACCCCGAGAGGTGCGAGTGGGGGAGGGGAGGGGGCGGGGCGCCACGGGGTCCCGAGCGAGGGGGAGGGGGCGAGCAGCGCTGGGGCACTGGCTGCGCCTCGCGGCCCCCCTCCACCCAGGCCTAGTGGGGGACCCCCCTCCTCCCCAAGAAGGGCGGTCGAGGTCCGGCCGGGGCGGAGCGCTTCGGGCCGGGGTGGCGTCGGGGGTCTCCCCTTGCCGGGTGGGTGGGGGCTGTCACCACGTGGCTTCGCCTTTTTTTTTTTCCGCTCCATTTTTTTTTTTTTTTTTTTTTTTTTCCTAGTCGATTTTATTTAGAGGCGGCGCCAGGGCGGCCGTGGAGAAGCGAGACGCAGCCCGCTCGGAGGGTCCGGCCCGCAGCGAGAAGGCGCCGCGCCGCGTCCCCGCTCTGCCCCGCGCACCGCCGCCGCCGCGCCCGCCGCCCCGCGCTCCCAGGCCGCGTCCTGCCGGGGCCCCGCACGCCATCGCGCGGGGTGCAAGAAAGTTTGCGGCTTGGCTGCCCACGCCCGCGCCCGGCCTCGCCCGCGACCACACCGCCACCATGAACAAGCTGTATATCGGCAACCTCAACGAGAGCGTGACCCCCGCCGACCTGGAGAAGGTCTTCGCCGAGCACAAGATCTCCTACAGCGGCCCGTTCCTCGTCAAGTCGGGCTACGCCTTCGTCGACTGCCCGGACGAGCACTGGGCCATGAAGGCCATAGAAACTTTCTCGGGTAAGCGCGCGGCCACCACCCCGGGACGCACGCGGCGAGGCCTCGCCATGGGGAGCTCGCCCGCCCCACGCGGGCCTGAGTCCTGCGACCCCGCTGCACCCCGGGGTGGAGGGCTGCCCCCCCCATTGCCCCTAAGGCGCCCGAGAGCTCCTCGCCCTTCCCCCCTCTCCCTAAAAGAGGAGCCGGAGATTCCCTTCCTTTCCCTTCGACGGGGTGGGTGCCCTGTTTGGCGGCAGAGAGGGAGGGGTCCCAGACGCCCAGATCTAGGGGTTATTTTCTCGTCCAGCTACTCCCTGGCCGCCCTGGACGGCCACTCAACTTGGACACCCCGAAGTCCTCTTCCCCGGTGTTAGGCCTTTCCGCCCCCGCCCCCCCCCCCGCCCCTTTTCAATCTCCCTGCCTTCTGTGGGGACTGCACCCCTTGGGCAGAGCCTGGGAAGCTGGGACTCCCCCGTCCCGCCGTGGGTCTGGGGCTTGAGCCATTTTGATTTGAAAGTGGGGCGTGAGCGGGGTGGCGCGGCGGCGCGGGTCGCCATGCTGCTTCCAAGACGCCGTGGCCCGGGTAGGCGCGCGCGCTACACCCGCGCGGGGACCCCTGGCCCTTGGCCCGTCGCGACAGGTGACCGTCCGCGGGACCGAGCTCTTCGGCGGGTCTTCTTGGAAAACTAAAGTTTCGTTCTCCATCCCATCCACTCCGCTTTCTGAGAAACGGGGAGCCCTAGTTGTCCTTTCCCTTCGAGGAGCCGTGGAGGCCGGGCGCGCACACAAATGCCTTCGCACGTTCTCTAAGTCGCAGAGCGATCCACATAATTCGTTTCCACGGTTAAAACAAAAACTAAGCGAACAACGAATTTTGAATTTACACCATTCCTAAAACAACCTTTTTCCATTGGGCTGCGGAGCCCCTGGCCGGATTCCTAGGACGAACTGGAATCCCAGGAACTCCGCGTCTCCCCTTCTTCCTCGACCTCACTGCCTCGTACTCATGCTTTTTTTTTTGTTAATCTTTAGGAAAAGTGGAACTACAAGGAAAACGCCTAGAGATTGAGCATTCGGTTCCCAAAAAACAAAGGTAAGAAAGAGCCCTTGGCGGGGGGTTGGGGTGTTAAGGGGTCCGTGGCATCTCGGGTGGAAGAAACTGTTCCCACCCCCAGCTCCGGATGTTGGGGGCTGGGAGGGAAGATTGGTCCAGACCTTGTAATGGGTGCTTTACAGCGGGGGTGGCGTGGGGTTGGCGGGGGGGTACAAAAGTTTGGGCCTACTAAAAGATGTGACTTGGCGGAATTAAAGGGTCGCGGGAGGATCAAGAGTTTCCTCAAAGTGTGGAGCCATTTTTATGTGGAAGCGTAAAATCTGGAGTTGAGATTCGTGGCTGGGCCTTTCTGCAGCTTCCTATCGGTTCTCATCCCCCCCATTCCGAAGCGGATTTAGGGTGATCCTTCTCCAAATCCCATGGGGATGTGGATAGAAGCTCCCCTCTCCAACAGTCCTCTTGTGTTAGGTGTTGTATTTGTGTAACAGGCGAAGACACCATATGTGTATGTCTATATTTCCCACCATGCCTCCTCCCTCCCCCCCCAAGTCCCTGGCGTTTTACAAGGTCTTCCCAACTGGATCTTCCAAAGAAAATGCTATGGCTGTCCTGGTCTTCCCGTGCCCCCCCACCCCCACTCCTTCAGCCCATTGTTACGATAGACCATGTGGGGTGAGAGCTTTGTTCAGGCTGTGAGCTGGGGCTCTTTGGAGGGTCTAGAACTCTGTGGGTGATTGGTGTGTGTGTATTCCAATACCCTTTATCCTCTCCAACAAAATGGGGTACCTCTATCAGGCTTGCCAAAAATTCCTGGTGGGTTTTAGATCTTCACGGAAGTCCGTGTTTCTTCCTGCTCTCGTCAGCCTTGAAACGCATTGACAGCGTGGGTTCCTCTCCACCCCATAGTTGCAAGCAGCCCCCAGGAATGTGTGGTCTCAGTCCTCTTGTCTGTCGTGGCAGACTGCGCATTTTCGGGGGGTGGGTGGGCGGAGGGTGTTGGTGGGGTGGCTGTGGGTGTTTTGGGAAACTGAAAGGACCCCAGTACTAGAAAGTTTTAACTGGAGATCACCCTGGGGGGAGGGGGCTTATCTGTGATATTTAAGTCAATGAGGCTTGTTGCTATGTTTTCAGAGCTTGGAATTTAATCTCAAGTGTTTAAAATACTACCATTGGCAAGGTAATAAGAACTAAGAGTAAAAAGGCAATAATAAGTCTTAAGGAAGAAAGTATTTGGGAAAATTTTCTGTAGATGGAACTAAGAAATTCATTAATAGTAGATTTATTGAAGAGTATAGGTATTTGTATTGAAAATACCTCTTCACAACTGGAATCCTGGAATTTTGTGAACATTTGTCTTCCTTTTGTTATGAAGAATGGTTTTAAGTTTTAAAGGGAACGAAATGAAAAGTATCCACAAATCACAAGGTGAAATGGAACTCACAACATTTATATTTTAATTTTCATGCTGCTCTTATTTGTGGGTCTTTTCCCTCAAGCCGCTTGTTTTTAAGCCATTTCTGGGCCCCTTGTTCCCTCCAAAATGCATTACTGAGGACTCTTTTGAGGTGGAATGGGGAGGGGGGTCTTGTGAGAAGACTGGGGGAACGATCTCCCTTTCCACACCCATATTAAATGAGATCTTTTGTGTGTTCTTTCCTGAAAAATTTTTTGAGCTCAAACATTGATTCAGTTGTTCTTTTTTTCTTTGTTTTTTGGAGGGGACAGACAGGGTGGTGAGGAGAAGGGACTTCATTTTCTCTAGCATGAATCAGTTTTCGGAGATTTAAAAAAACAAAGCATTTGATTTCACTAAGTCAGTTTGGTCTATATCATTTTGTGTTCTTTGAGGAAGCTGGTGTGTCTTTAGTGTGTGTCTGAAAGTGTTCCTGGACTTGGGCTTCTGACTTTGGCTTTTTTAAACAGGGAAGGAGAAAACTAGTTAATTAGGGCTCACATTCTAAGCAAAGTGAACTGAATGCATGTAGGTGCTTTGTGTGTATATATTCTTGGGTTTCCACTACTGAAATAGAAAACTTTTCTGCATGAAAGTTAGTTCCAAATGAGTTAGGATTTAGATTTTTAAGGCTCATAGGATCTGGATACCATAATAGTCCTGTTCTTTTCTCTTTAAGATGGGGAAAAAAAAAAAAAAAAAAAAAAAAAAAAGATGTGCTATATAAATTATCTGTGGTCAGCTCTGATTTAAAAGTATTAATAGATTTTGTTCTCATATCAAAACCGCTTTAATATAGTTTACATCTTTTTTTTTTTTTTTTTTTTTTTTTTTGCGGGACCAGGGTTCAAACTCACGACCTTGCACTTGCCCTGCAGGCACTTGTGCCACGGAACTATCTCCCCAGCCCCCTATAGTTTACATCTTCTTGAGAAGCCATGTGACATTATATTTAAGCCAAAAATAGCAAATGATTTGAATTTTTAGAGAGGGTAACACACCTTCCAAGCCCCTTCTTAACCCTGTTGGAATTTTTTTGTCTTTTTGAGACAGGGTCTTGCTATGCAATTCAGGCTGGCCTTGAACTCACTTTTGTAGCCCAGGCTGGTCTCAAACTCACACCAATCCTGCTTCAGCCTTCCAAGTGCTGGGATTGTAGGCCCGGCTCCTGTTGGAATTTGATTTAAAATCTAGACGTTTGTTGACAGTTTACGTAGACATAGGTAATCATTGTCCAGGGTTGGTACTGAGGAGAAAAGCCAAAAATCATTTTGAAAACTATTCTGAGGTTTGGATGTGTCGGGTTTAGAGAAACCTGGCAATAGGGGAATAAAGACTTGGTGAATCTTGTTTCTGGGGGAAATTGTTTCGTAAGGGAGTCAAGCTTGTTATACTTGGCACTGTGGTGTGGTGGACCTTTTTCTAGAAGATTGTGGTGGCATATTTACTGTCCACTGGTGTCATCAAAATAAGAGGGGTCATGCTTAAAACTTGCTCTGCATTTTTTTTTTTTTTTTTTTTAGGTGGAACATGTATAAGCGTAGCCCTGATTTGGGTGATATTTTGGGAGGTGATAATTGTGATTCTGTCTTTTAGCTTGACTTTTAAAATGAGGTGGGTTAACATTTTCCACTAAATTTCTATCTGGCAGAATGGAACCTAGGTCTTTTCGATGTGTCCCAACTTGATTGTCCTTTAGAGTTTAATTTTCTGATGTTAGTGGCTTTAGAAAAAAATGTAAATGTCATGTAAGTGGCAAAAAGTTTGGCTTTGAAAGATGACAGTTAGGGCCCGGCTGGATGGCTCAGTGGTCTAAAGCGCCTGCTTAGGAAAGCTTAGGCGGCTGCAGGGACTGCTGTTCCATCCCAGGCACCACATTCTGCTCCAGCCCTGCCCTCAGGGCAGGCTGAGCCAGCCATAAAAAACAAATAAATAAATAAATAAATAAGCAAACAAAAGTTCTGAAACAAGGAAAAAAAATTAAAAAAGAAAAAAAGAAAGATAACATTTATAAGGGGCTGGGGGAGATAGCTCAGTAGAATAAGCCCTTGCTGGGCAAGTGTGAGGACCTGAGTTCAATTCTCAGTCTGAAAAAGAAATAAAAAAATAAAAGATAATTTATAGAGATGCTGAAGAACTTGGCTCATGAAATATTTTCAAAACAAGTTCAGAATTTTACCTTTAGGGATAATTTTCTATTTAATGAAAAAAAAAACTTATAGGTAGAGGCTAAAAATTAAAGTTTCTTTTTTTTAAACAAGGGAATGAAAGGTACAAGGGGAGGGGTTTTCAGGTCCTTTAATAGTTAAAAGTAGAGATTAGAGTCCCATATCAGAAAGCTGACAACTGATAGGCGAAAGGTACACGTGACAGTGCTCCATAGTACCCTTAAAGTAGAAACAACCAGGGACTCGGTGGGAAGGCCTTTAGTCGGGTTCTTTTTCCCCCAGTGGAAAAATGGGCAGTTGTTAAGGTATTGTTTATTGTTGCAGAAAATACGAAGGTTGATTCATCCTGTCAGTTCCGACTTCCATGTAGAAATTCGAGTTTACAAACTCAGATTGCTAGGGAGCCCTTAGTTTTTTTTTTTTTTACTTATTTTTTTCTTGTTTCAGAACCTTTATTTGTTTATTCACTCATTTTTATGGCCGGCTCAGCCCGCCCCGAGGGCAGGGCTGGCGCAGCATGTGGTGCTGGGGATCGAACCGCAGTCCCTGAAGCCGCCCAAGCTTCTCCAAGCAGGCGCTTTAGACCACTGAGCCATCCCGCCGGGCCCCAGGAGCCCTTAGTTTTAGGGTGATCGGTATCTCAAAATGAGACATTCTTAAGGACAGTGTATTTGGCTGTCCTGTTGAATTTTCCATAATCTTTGATGGATTTCCATAGTCCTTGATTTCTTTTCTTTGTTTTTGTGGGACTGGGGTTCAAACTCATGACCTTGCACTTGCCAGGCAGGCCCTTGTGCCATGGAGCTATATCCCCAGCCCGATTTTTTTTGTCTTTTTGGGACAGGGTCCCGCTATGCAGTCCAGGCTGGCCTGGAGCTCGCTTTTGTCTTTTTTTTTTGAGACAGGGTCTCGTTATGCAGTTCAGGCTGACCTTGAGCTCACTTTTGTAGCCCAGGTTGGTCTCGAACTTGCACTGCCTCCGCCTCCCAAGTGCTGGGATTATAGGCGTGTGCCAGCCAGCACGCCCAGCAGCAGTCCTTGATTTTCTGACTCAGACTAGAAACATACGAAGTTTAACCGTGGTTTCTCAGATGGAGCACTGTTTGCTGGTGGAGGGGCAGAGCTGCAGTCGAGTCCCATCACTAAAATATTCCAAGGGTAGTTAACTCTTCCAGATGTATAGTTTTAGTGGCAGAGCTATCTGTGGAAGAAGAGTCATTCTCCTAAAATCCCAAATGTTTCCGTGGTGAAATATGTGACATTTGCAATTAGACTTAGTTCTAAGGTTCTTAGGTTCTAATCTTTTAAAGTTTCCTTAATCCATATTGCTTGAATCTGGTATATGTGTAGTTCTCATTTATTTTGTGAGCTTGGTGATTCTATAGTGTGTACCAGGAGGTTGACATGTTGAGAGGCTACCGCATGTCCATATATATGTGTATGACGCCACACCCCCCACCCCCACCCCCGCAACTGGGGATTAACTCAGGTCCTTGTGTTTGCCGGGCAAGCGCTTATTGTACTGAACTATCTTTCCAGCCCCTTTGTGCA